>VZQC01000760.1:256257-287984 GCA_009823505.1 Rhizomys pruinosus | reverse complement strand
TATATATATATATATATATATATATATATATATATATTCTCCTATAGAATCTGATTTGTGTGCCCAAATGTCCTTCTGGGCTCATCAAGAGTCCCAGCCCTGTAAGAGATGGTCTTTCCTCCTTTCCAGCAGCCATTAATTGCCAAAAATTCCTTAGGCTGTGCTGGGATTTTGTCTGGTTTGAGCTTGCATAGGACTTGTGCGTGGTGTCACTGTGCTCTGAGTTCATATGTCTGGAAGATTCTGTTTCCTTGTGATCATCCAACCCCTCTGGATCTTAAAAATCTTTGTGCTTTCTCTTCTGCAATGATTACTGAGCTTTGGCTGGCAAAGATTTGATCTAGGTGTCTTAATCAAGGATATGAGCACTCTGCAGCCTCCTTCTCTCTGTACAACAGACAGTTGTGGTTTGCTGTGTTAATCACCGTCTGCGACATCAGGAAACTTTTTCTGATGAGAGTTGAGAGATGCATTCATTTTATGGGTAGAGGTTGCATTAAAAATGTGTCCCTTAGGGTTAAGTATCTCACGGACATTTATTCTCTGTGTTTGACCACTTGTGGAATTCTGTATTAGTCTCCATGTGTTGAAAAGGGAAGCTTCTTTGATGAGTGGTGAGAGGTTCGCTTGTCTGTAACATGAATGTTTAAAATACAGTAAGAAATTATGTTGGTCTAGGGATGTGGCAAAGTAGTTCTTTTCTGTAGGATGTATGACCACTCTAGACACGTAGTTGGCTAAATTTATAGTAGCACACATGAGCTCCTTCACATCGAGTGGGCCTTAATTCCAATTGGATTTAATTCCAATTAGGTTTATTACCCCTGAGATAAAAGAGCTACTACTGCACCAGTAGCAATAATTTGCTGGGCCAGTCATTGGTGTTTATTAGGTTTTATGGTTAAGTAGGACTATTGATTGGTTTGCTACCTGGTCAGCTTGCATAGTATCCTTTGATACCATGCTAGTCTTTAGGAAGAGGTCCGGGTTAGTTCCAGCCCCATCGGTCCAAATCCAGTCTCCAAAGTATGTCCTGTCTTCAGCAATAGAGTCTTACCTTCAAGTTTTGGGAGACAGTCAAGGGCTTTGGCAATAGCTTGTGTTATTTTGAGAGTCTTTTGGACTACCCTGACCCACAACTCAAAGGTAGGCTTCCTGGCACTGGGGCTGTGTTTTTTGTCATATAGCCATCAGCTTCACACACACACACACACACACACACACACACACACACACATACACACACACATACATACACATACACACACATACATACACACATACACACACATACACACACATACATACACACATACACACATACACATACACACATACACACACATACACACACACACACCTTCCCCTNTATATATATATATATATATATATATATATATATATATTCTCCTATAGAATCTGATTTGTGTGCCCAAATGTCCTTCTGGGCTCATCAAGAGTCCCAGCCCTGTAAGAGATGGTCTTTCCTCCTTTCCAGCAGCCATTAATTGCCAAAAATTCCTTAGGCTGTGCTGGGATTTTGTCTGGTTTGAGCTTGCATAGGACTTGTGCGTGGTGTCACTGTGCTCTGAGTTCATATGTCTGGAAGATTCTGTTTCCTTGTGATCATCCAACCCCTCTGGATCTTAAAAATCTTTGTGCTTTCTCTTCTGCAATGATTACTGAGCTTTGGCTGGCAAAGATTTGATCTAGGTGTCTTAATCAAGGATATGAGCACTCTGCAGCCTCCTTCTCTCTGTACAACAGACAGTTGTGGTTTGCTGTGTTAATCACCGTCTGCGACATCAGGAAACTTTTTCTGATGAGAGTTGAGAGATGCATTCATTTTATGGGTAGAGGTTGCATTAAAAATGTGTCCCTTAGGGTTAAGTATCTCACGGACATTTATTCTCTGTGTTTGACCACTTGTGGAATTCTGTATTAGTCTCCATGTGTTGAAAAGGGAAGCTTCTTTGATGAGTGGTGAGAGGTTCGCTTGTCTGTAACATGAATGTTTAAAATACAGTAAGAAATTATGTTGGTCTAGGGATGTGGCAAAGTAGTTCTTTTCTGTAGGATGTATGACCACTCTAGACACGTAGTTGGCTAAATTTATAGTAGCACACATGAGCTCCTTCACATCGAGTGGGCCTTAATTCCAATTGGATTTAATTCCAATTAGGTTTATTACCCCTGAGATAAAAGAGCTACTACTGCACCAGTAGCAATAATTTGCTGGGCCAGTCATTGGTGTTTATTAGGTTTTATGGTTAAGTAGGACTATTGATTGGTTTGCTACCTGGTCAGCTTGCATAGTATCCTTTGATACCATGCTAGTCTTTAGGAAGAGGTCCGGGTTAGTTCCAGCCCCATCGGTCCAAATCCAGTCTCCAAAGTATGTCCTGTCTTCAGCAATAGAGTCTTACCTTCAAGTTTTGGGAGACAGTCAAGGGCTTTGGCAATAGCTTGTGTTATTTTGAGAGTCTTTTGGACTACCCTGACCCACAACTCAAAGGTAGGCTTCCTGGCACTGGGGCTGTGTTTTTTGTCATATAGCCATCAGCTTCACACACACACACACACACACACACACACACACACACATACACACACACATACATACACATACACACACATACATACACACATACACACACATACACACACATACATACACACATACACACATACACATACACACATACACACACATACACACACACACACCTTCCCCTGTTTCCCTCGTGATAACACTGACTCCTACCGCCCTCCTCTCTCAAGCTCCTTCTCTTTTATCTTCATGGTTCCTTTCTATGTTCCTGGCTCCTGAGGTTACATCAGGATATAACCTCAAATCTAAAGATTTGGAGCTAAGATCCACAAAGGTTGTTTCTCTATGTTACTTCAGTTAGTATAACAGTTTCTAATTCCATCCTTAAGGTTTTCTTTGAGTGATTCATCACAAAGATCCACCTGCCTCTGCCTCCCAAGTGCTAGGATTAAAGGCATGCACCACCACACCTGGCCTAAAGAAAACATATTTCTAATGTGTTTTAGATATAAAGTGTCTTTTTATTTTTATTTATTTGCTTATTTATTTATTTTTGGTATTTTTGAGACAGGGTTTCCTTTTACTCCCAGCTGCCTGGAGCTCACTCTGTAGACCAGGCTGGCCTTGAACTCACAGAGATCTGCCTACCTCTGCCTCCCGAATGCTGGGATTAAAGGCATACACCACCATGCCCGGCTAAATAAATTTTTTTTTTTTTGGTATTTTTGAGACAGGTCTCCCTTTAGTCCTAGCTGGCCTAGAGCTTGCTCTGTAGACCAGTCTGGCCTTGAACCCACAGAGATCTGCCTACCTCTGCCTCCCAAGTGCTGGGATTAAAGGTGTGCGCCACCACATCCAGCTTCCTTCTCTTCAAGATCTGATATTCTCTCTTCCACTTGATCTTATCTATTGGTGGGGTTTTCCTCTGAGCTTTTGTCTGAGTAGCTGAGTTTTTTGAGTTTTTGCTTCAGCTTGACTTTTCTTCTATAATATTGAATTATAATTTCATATAGTGAAATGTTTTACTTATTTCATTCAATTGTTTTCATTTTAGCAGTTTTCTTTCAGTATTTTATTCACATTCTTTTTGAGTTCCTTGAACATGTTTATAATTGCTTTTTGAACTCATTGTCTTGTGCGCCAGGGAGGTTGACTTTCTCAGGAAAAATTACAATGTAATTTTTGTGCTAATTTCTGGAGAGGTCGCATTGTCTTGGTTGTGTTGTTTGTGCTTTTGCGATGGGAGTTATGTCTTTTGTGGTGTTTCTTGGTATGAATATCTGATTTTGCCTTTGTTGAGTGGGTATTTGGATCTTTCTTTGCTATTACCCCACTTTGTCAGGTTGTGGCCCAGCTGAGTGCTGCTTGGTGCTGAATCTTGGGGCCATTCTGTGTTGATATGTGAATAGGGTATAAATGTGGTCTCAGTTCAGTTAAGGAAGGTGCAACTTCTGAGCCTGAGGTTCTAGGACAGATTCCATGTGGTTCCAGAGCAGCAGAATGGGAAGGTGGTTGCTACTTGAGTGAGGCCGATGGGTCAGTGCTGATTGGAGGGATGGGAGTGAGCAGGCCGATGGGTCAGTGCTGATTGGAGGGATGGGAATGAGCAGGCCGATGGGTCAGTGCTGATTGGAGGGATGGGAGTGAGCAGGCTGATGGGTCAGTGCTGATTGGAGGGATGGGAATGAGCAGGCCGATGGGTCAGTGCTGATTGGAGGGATGGGAGAGATTCCAGTTGGGTGGTAAGAAAGAAAACAAGTAAAAGTCTGTTTGGGGCTGCGCACAGGCTACACCACCCCAGCTATGCCAGGGACTGCGGGGATGGCAGCAAGGGCAGGCCAAGTTCTGGAGAAAGGAATGTGGAGATGTAGATGCTCATCAGAGTGGTGGATGGGCAGGGTTCATGTCCAAATCTAGGTCTGGGAGGTGAAATGGTGGACAGGGAATTCTGGGGTTAGGGAACTCACCAGTTTCTTAGGTGCATGGGTAGTTCTATGTCTTTATTGTTTTTGTATTTTCATTTTGGGTAGTTCTATGTCTTTATTTTCTCCTCATTTCTTTTGTATACATTTGTAGATATTTATGATATATCCTATAAGTAATAGAAATATGTCCTACTGATACTTAGACATATTTACAGTCCTTTGGCCTATAAAACTAGATGTTTCTCTATGCCTTACATGGGGATTACATATACCCAACTTCTTAACCTGTGAGTTTGGACCCTATGTGAGATCTTGTAACTGAATGTGGGGTATGGAAAAAATTTAGCAATGTCAAAAGGTTGCTGAATGTGCAACAACCAAACATTCATTCGAGATCAAATATGTAATGGATCTGAGGTATTTCTGGTGGTACTTGCTCATATTAGATCAAGACTATCACATATTATGATTTGTAGTGTTTTTACTGTGCATACAAATTTTCTGCTCTTACATAAATGTATTGGTTTATTTACAGAAAACAAAGGAATTTTAATATTTTTTTTACTATCATTCTTTAACATGTATCAAACTAGTATATCTTTGGCTTATATTAGGTTAGAATTTTGATTTTAAAACTTAGATATTGTTGTCTGAGTTGCTCACTTGAGTTTATATATAGAATAAGTCATTAAATTAATTTTGGCTTGGATAAAGACAGAATTTCCAGTAATTTCTGACATGGTCCCAAATGTATTTGTGTAATTTTTGTACTAAGTGCAAAATGGTATTTTCAGCAATGTTGATTATAAAATCAAAATATTGATGGACTCTGGAAAGTGTTAAGATGCTGTATGTCCTATAGTGTCAAGTATTTAGCCAAGATGTAATATTTTATGTGAAAATAAATAATCATATCTATCTCATTAATATGTAAAATTGCATTTGTCTTTAATACATGGTAAAATTATATGTGTACCAAAGAATTGCTTCAAAATAAAATTTTTGTGATTTATTATCAGTAAATGTTTAATTTGTGTACCTATTTTATATGCCTTCATACCTGGGATAGTAGAAAATTTCTTGGGTGAAAAAGGTCTAAGTGGAAAAAATGTGAAAAAAGCGCCTTATTTGAACAGACACCAAGTTAACTTCCTCTGTGTGCGAAGCATTCTGTCCACATGTGGCTCTGCCCTTCATACTTTGTTACTGTGTTAAGCATTCTCTTTCTATATCATATACCCACTAATAAAGATTTATGTTTATTTCTATTCCTCTTATTTTTTGTGTATGAGTGTTTTGCTTGCATGTATGTGAAGTACACCCATGTGTGCGATGCCCACAGAGGCCAGAAGAGGGTATTGGAGCCCCCGGAACTGGAGTTATGGATGGTTGTGAGCTTCCATGTGAGTACTGGGAACCAAAGCCAGGTCTTCTGCAAGAGCATCCCATGCTCTTACCTGTGGTGGTCTCTCTCTCTCCAGATCCTCCCTTAGCTCTTTGACTATAATTAAGATGGTTGTTTCAAGGTCTTTCTGTAGTAAGTCCTTGGTCATGTCTTATTTTTTTTTTTTTTTGGATAAGCCATATTTTGCTTTCTTTGTTGTGATTTTAAGTGAAAACTGGAGAGTGGAATCACACCTCCCATCCCCCAAATTGTAGACTGGCAATAGATGGTCTAGTACTTTCCATGGGGAAACTTAAAGATGCCTTGGGTCTTTGCCTGTGTGACTCTTGCTTGAATCTGAATGTGGCTTTTTCAGTTCTCCAATGTATTATGTATTCAGCAGCTTCTAAGTGTCTTAATTTCTAAGTGGCATGGGAATCCCTAACTTCGTCCTGGGACATAGATCATATGTGTCTTCCATGATCTTTCACCCCAGGCACCTGTGACCTATTGTGTGTCCTGCTGTTTTCCTTAACAGTGCCTATGACTGGTCCCTGCTTGAGACCTGAGTCAAGGCAAATGGATAGCAATGTATAGGCAGCCTTGATGCTGGGATGCTGGGAGTGGGGTTTGCAGGAAGGGAACTGGGAGCAGGCTGCCACTTCTTCTAGCCCAACAACAGCTGGCTAGGGAAGGGCTGGGCTGACCAGGTACAAATGCTAGAGAACTTTTCCTACCGTTTCGAGGGTGGCTGTTTTTTAATTGGATCTTCACTTGGTTGTCGTAAACCTATCACGGTTTCCCAGATCTTCTGTATTAGTTCATCCTGCTTCTGAGTGTTAGCTTGTTGTGAGTGAGGGCTTGGAGATGCCTAGTTTTGAGATTTACTGTGTTCATGCCTGACACAGGCAACATATTAGAAATATAGGGACATGACAAGATCACTGGATAGACAGGGAAGGAAATGCTAGAGATGAAATTGAAAAAGAAAGCAGCCAGGAGAGAGCCTGAAATGAGCGAGAGCAAAGACCCTGGAGTGGAAGAGAACCTGGCTTGTCGTGGGTCCTGTTGTCAGGAGAGTGTGGCTGGGGCCACAACTCATGGGGCAGGACAAGCAGTTTGTCATCTATTATGAAGGGGCTAGGGATTCACACAGGGTTTGAAGAGACCTGAAGAGACTTGTGGTTTTGATGGAGAGGAACAAGGCTGCTGTACAGATAAGGCCTAGAACTGAAGCTAAGATATGAAGGAAGAGGCAATCTAGACACCCAGGGAAGAGAAACAGCCAGAGTCTTGGAATCAGGGATAGCCCTTGCAAGAATCAGGAGGCTGAGAGTTCAGGGGGAATAGCCTGTCAGTTCCCTGAGGGCTTTCAGAGGTGAACCAGGGAGTGCTCAGGCTAAGCAGACCAAATTAGGCCCTCAGAAAAATGGGGAGGGATCCTTTGGCTTCATGGGCCCCACACTTCCCAGGGGAAGAGACACACTGCCCCTTTGGGCTTGACTGAGCCAGTATCTTCAAGGTCCACATAAAATGGACTTGTTGAGAAGACAAAGAGGCTTAATCCCAAGGGAGGAGTGTAGCCACGAACTTGCCTTGCCTTCGATCCCCCATACTAGAGTTCTCAGTGTGTTTGAGGTTAGATACAAGGTGCCATAGTCAGCCTTATCCAGCCGTGCCCTGACCCTTCTGCTCTCAGTATAAAGATATGTAAGTGGCTGCCCTTCTGCATGCTCATTCCTTATCTGTCCCACAGATTGGACACTGGTTGTCATGAACTGTGTACTTGATATATCGGCAAGCTCCTGCTCAGTGCAATGCTCACCCACTGACCTTTCTAACAGTGTTCTAATTGCTGAGAAAGCTGTAATCATTACCAGGAGATCCTGCACTCATTTTTAGGTACTCCACAAAGCCACAGACTCTGACTTGGTCCTGTGTCTAAGGGTGTCAGAGTAGTTCCTTCTTCCTGCTCTTAGCTGCAGAGATCACTTGTTCCCTGAAGTCTGTCTCAAGTTTAAAATGCAGTGTTAGGGGTGAAAGGACTTGTAACTCATTTGCGGATGGCACTTAAGGCTGGGTTGGAGCTCTGTCTTCCAGAGTGACAGGAAGGCCTTACAGGCGAACGAGCCTTGGCCAAGGTTGGGAGATAGAAAAATGTTTCTAAATGTGGGCTAGGCAGAAAAGAGTGACTTATTTTGATTAACATGAAGAACTTAATGTTGGAAGACTGATGTAAGAAAATAGAGTTTAGGTAGTAGCTAGATCATTAGTCAATACCATGGTGGGGAGATTTGATCTTTACCTTGGAGATGACCTGAAGCTGTGGCTTCTGAAAGAAAAGGCTAACCCCAGAGCTGGGCTCCAGGAGGATCACTGTGGTGGCCTCAGCGTGGGTGAGAAGCCGGAGTGCTGCTTGGAGCCACCGTAGTCGTCTACACCAGGCTCCTGAGCGCACCTTGGACTTGGCCCAGGGAGGGAAATCAAAAGCAGCGGACTCATCCCCTTTAGATGACTAGCTAGAAAAGACTGACTCCTAGAAATCCAGATTGGACAACTTGATAGCTGAAAAGAAGGCTGGAGATGAATAGGTCTGGGAACAAGATGGTAGGTGAAGTCTGTCTGGATGCTCACTGTAGGTATAGGTAACATCTACGTGGGCAGCTGGCTGGATGCTCACTGTAGGTATAGGTGACATCTACGTGGGCAGCTGGCTGGACGCTCACTGTAGGTATAGGTGACATCTACGTGGGCAGCTGGCTGGACACTCACTGTAGGTATAGGTGACATCTACGTGGGCACCTGGCTGGACACTCACTGTAGGTATAGGTGACATCTACATGGACAGCTGGCTGGACGCTCACTGTAGGTATAGGTGACATCTACCTGGGCAGCTGGCTGGACGCTCAGTGTAGGTATAGGTGACATCTACCTGGGCAGCTGGCTGTGTCATCCAGACTGAGACAAAGGTCTGGGGATTGGAGCTGGCTATTTGGGGCTCAGAGTTTAGCTAGATTATTGTGGGAGACAGATGGAAGGTAGAGAATGGGGCAGGGACACTGGCTGCTGCTGTCCCCCTAGTACACATGTGCTCCAGCCCAGCCTCAGGACAGACTTGGCCCTGTCCTCTGTCCTCACCCTCACTTCTTCTCAGCTGACTTTCCTGGCTCGACTTAGCTGCGTCATTTTAGGGAACTTGGAAACCAGGCCTCACATCTTTAACTTACAAAATTATACACTCCAATGAGCCGGAAAGGGGTTTTTGGAATAATTCTATTGAAAAATATGTGGGATTTTTTTTCCCTTGAAATGATCTTCCTGAAATTATCCCCTTTCTCTCTTTATAAATATTAAAAAGAAGGAATTGGAGCTTAGTTCTTTGAATCTCTATTCAGGGGCCTCCCTGTCTGCCACTCAGGAAACCAAGCCATCATTTCTGAGAAAGAAAAGGAAGTGGGTGGTTTAGTCTTCATTACCATGGTCTCCACTCTGAATTCCACCTTTTGGACATTCCTGACCCTTCTTCCCTTACCCCCTGCTAAAGTGAGATCTGGGATTTTCTGGAATATTGTATGTTCTGGGTTGGGGAGTAGAGAGATGCTGATCCAGGAAGCTTGGACAGAGGAAGTGAGGAAAGCTGGAGAGAGAGAGAGAGTTGAAGTGAGGAAAGCTGGAGAGAGAGAGAGAGAGTTGACAGGACAGAGAGAAGTAAGGAAGAGAGGGGATGGAGGGAGGAGGGAGGGAGAAGTTTCCAGAATGGAGGTGATACAGATTAACAGATGGGGTAGAAAAGAGTCAGGGGAGGTCAGAGAGAAGTCACCGAGGAGAGAAATAGTGAGAAGAAAGTCCTCAGAGGGGAGACAGAGAGGCTGACCGGGCCTTGCCACTTAAACACCCGTGTGAACAGGAGTGTGACACTTGTGCACTTGAGGACACCATGAAGAAAGTGTCTCTTTCCTAGTGTGAAGCACTGGTGACCTGTGGTGCATGGGGAGGGCACTGCAGAGGTGACTGAAATGCAGTTTAGCAGCCAGGCAGCTCCGGCCCTGCCCGCTCCTGCAGTGCTACCCTGGGGCCTTGATTCAATCTTTTGGAGCTGGTCTTTCTCATCTGAGGAACTGAGATAACTGTTGATGTCATGCATGCTTTAGCTCCTGGCATGAGACATTCCCTGGGCATAGGTGGAACTCTTTGACATTGCTCGTCCTTGACCCTGGGGCTCAACTATAATCCTCCAATGATCTCAGAGATGACTGGCACTGACCTTGGAGAGCTGGGATACAAACTATGCCCAGTGGGCCCCTGGAAAGGGAAACTCTAGAAGGAAGGATTCTTGGGTGGGAGAACTTCTGACAAGGCAGCCATGGTGAGTGCAATGAGGGAGAGGGTACTGGTGCGCTCACCATTCTCCTTGCCTGGAGTGTGACCTTGAGCCTGTTCAGGGCTTCTGCTAGGTGGATGAGGGCTGGAATCCATACTCCAGGAGAGCCTCTGAGCTCTTAACTTTGTAGTTCTCAGAGTCTATGATTGTAAGGCAGTGACCTCAGAGAAGGGGAGGAGGGTGTCCCCAGCTCCCTGTCCTCCTGCCAAGAGTGCGGCAGGATCAGAGGCCACTGCCTCTGAAGGCTCTGTTACAAAGTGCACAGTGGTTGGTTACCGGTTACCACATAAGCCGAGCCCTTGATCTGCATGTTTGAGGAACCCCTTTGTTCCTTTCACGTCTCTTTTTCTCACAGCTGCCCGGTGCAGGGACTGGAGCAGTCGGTTTTCTCTTTCTTCCTTTTCTTTTTTGGATTTTTAAAAATAACTGGCTTGTAAGTCCAGCGAGCGCTCCAGAATTGGGTTCAGGGCCAGGGACTTCTGCATTCCCTTAACCCCCAAAGAGCCTGGGAAGAGGGAGAATCTAAAGGTTTACAGGTTTAGAGGATGACGTACATAGCTACCCAAGAGAGAGACTCTAGCTCAGAGGCCAAGAAAGTAAAGTGAAACTAAAAGGGGCAGTGGACAGTCAGTCTACACCTATGGCAGCAAGTGGGATGAATGGTTTGTTGAATAAGAGAAGCCTTGCCTGAAGCATATAGTGTCTTCACTTGTGAATTGTATTTTCATGGTTAGGGTGAGTTTCTTGTGTGCAATTTCCTGTCTTGTAATTAATGCCATGTAAAAAGTATAGCCCAGATGGGCTGGTGTACTGTTCTGGGAGGTTAATGTGAGCTGCTGTGCTCATAATTTCCAGTTCTGCAGTCTTTGCCATGCAAATCAGGGTCATGCAAATAAGGGCATCCCAGGTTGATCCTGTTCTGATCAAAGGTTTAGGTCACAGGGCACTGGGCTGTAGCTCTGTGGTGTACAGATTCCAAGGATAGCAGTTTGAGGTTCCTGGAACATGTTTGTGAAGACTCCTTAATTGGGACCATGCTCCACTTTCTGATCTCCTATGGATGGCTTTCCTTCCACGAAAAGCATAGAAAGAATGGCGATTCCTATCCTGGCCAGGCCCCAGGCACACCCATCTCTGGTGCTCAGTTTTGTTTGGAATAAGACCAGGGGCCCTGGGGGACATGGTTGCTTCTCTTTATTTGCTGGTCCTTGCCTGATATTGCTAATCAATTCCCTTTCCATGTGCACTTTTTATTCTCGGCTCTCTGATAATTCTTTTCATCATAGTGCCCTGGGTATTGACTACCAGCTGGAGACATTTTCCCATCCTGAACAAGATCATCTCAAAGTAATCAATGTAAAGTGCAATAAATATCTGCTGGATGAATGGGACTTGTCTTCACCCTTACTAATGTCATTGCTGTTCTATGTATTATTCTAACAGTGAATAACAGCAGCAGCAACATCAACAACACGTTCCTGGCCTCAGTCTAATGTGTATGCATGGGAGACTGGCAACAAACAAATAAACAGAAAAATATGCTGCATGGCAGTATCATTAGAGCAGTTCTATGAAGACTAGTGAAGAAATTGTCATGGAGGGGAGGGAATTGTGGATACGATGTCACAAAAGGAGGGATATGGGGGTGTAGATTTAAAGTTCTTTTGAGAAAGAGTCCTATGAATCTAAGAATCAACAGCGAGATTATAGATTTCTGCTGCTCTCATATGTTATGACTATGATTCTACTGCTTTTTGACTTCTGAGAGTCTAAGTCTCACTTAATAGACCAGGATTCATTGCCTATGCTATTCTCCACTACTCCTAGGAAATAAAGCCCAAATTAGAAACAGTCAAACAATAAGCCATTCCAGTTCCAAGTGCCATAATAAATAAATGGCCCAATGTTGCTCTGAAAGTTTAATTGCAGCACCTCTGGATAAGCCCATTCATGACGGCTCTTCAGCTGATGGAGGGCAGTGAGATCCCCTGGTATGGGTGGCTCCGGCTAACCCTGCCCCTGAAGCTGATGCTCTGGGGACTAGACTGAGTCTTAGTGGACAAAGCCCTGGGAAGTGGGTGGGGCAGGGGGGCTGAATTAAGCACCTAATTTAAAAAATAAGTTTAATTAATTAGTGTATGTGTGTGTGTGTGTGTGTGTGTGTGTGTGTGTGTGCGTGTGTGTGTTAGTACATCCATAGAGGTTAGAGGAGAACTCTTTCTACCATGTTCTGTGGGTTCTGGCAACTGAACTCAAGATTGTCAAACTTAGTGGCCAATATGGCCCAAGCACTTTTATCTTTGAGAACCAAGATGGTAGGTATTTTAACTAGGAGGGGAACAAAGAACCAAAGAGGATGCAAGGTTGGCA
Source organism: Rhizomys pruinosus (assembly GCA_009823505.1). Taxonomy (NCBI): domain Eukaryota; kingdom Metazoa; phylum Chordata; class Mammalia; order Rodentia; family Spalacidae; genus Rhizomys; species Rhizomys pruinosus. The sequence continues at coordinate 275,373 of VZQC01000760.1, read as the reverse complement.
GAGAGCCATGGAAAGAGTCCTGTAGCACAGTCAAAGGTCCTGAGGTGAGAGAGAGCTGGCAGCCTCCACAGGTAGTCAAGCATAAGGACAATGAGGAGATGCTGCTGTAGAGATAGGGCAAGGTCTGACTTCCATAGTGGTTTGCATGATCTATTTTCATATATAAAAGATTCCCAAGTTCTTTGGGTGGAATGTACTATTTGGGGAGGCAAGAATGGAAGCTGGATGGCCGATGGGAGGTCATGGCTTCTGCCCCAGGGAAGGACGGTGGAGCTTGGACTTTAATCAGGCTCCATCTGTCCATCAATCCCTTCTCTCCTCTGTTTGCGTTGATCCACCCATCTATCCATCTGTCCACCCACCTACCCATCAAGTGCTGATGAGAAGTCAGGCACAATTCTGAGATTAAGAAAATAAATTACACATGATTCTCAGTTACAAGAAGCTCGCGCAACAGCAGATTTCACAGAACTGGAACGTAATCCAGTCAGGTAATGTGTACAATTCGGCGAGATTTCACGCGAGGCAATCCTCTTTCTCTGGGAGGTTGGGGGAGGCCTTGGGGAGGAGATGTTGATGCTTGATCTCTGGTTTGGAAAGACACTATGAGGGGGGAGGGTATGAATAAAGGATAGAAGTAATTTGAGAGAACATGGCTTGTTCAGGGCCAGGTTGTCCAGCTCAGTGGGTGTGTGGACGGGTCCCAAGGGAGACACAGTTGAGTCACTTTGAGAAGAGTATGTGCAGTGATTTGGTCTGCCCCCTTCCCACTCAGCTCTGCCTGCCCATATCAGAACTGAGTAATTTAATTAAGTACCAGCTCTTAAACAAGATGCAGCTGTTTAGCAGATGTTGCCTTCTACCCCAGATGAAGGTGCATCTTGGCAGCAAGCACAACCACATTTTTAGGGCATCTAATTTGTGAGGCTGTGGAGAGGAAAGAAATGCAAGACACTGCCATTATTCTTTAATAATAGTCATTTACTACGTACCCTTTTCCCCACTGCGCCACCACACACAGCAGACATTCCTGCTGGCTTTGTCTGGACTAGAGACAGAATGCCCCGCTGGCTGGGACTCTGGAGATTGGCCTTGCTGGTTGTCATTCATAAAAAAAAAAGGGCTAACCTGGTGTGGTGGCATACGCCTTTAATCCTAGCACTTGGGAGGCAGAGGCAGGTGGCTCGGTGTGAGTTCAGGGCCAGCCTGGTCTACAGAGTGAGTTCCAGCACAGCTGGGGCTACAGGGAGACCCTGTCTCGAAAAGACAAAAAAAAAAAAAAAAAAACAGGGCTGGAGAGATGGCCTAGCGGTTAAGAGCACTGAATGCTCTTGCAGAGGACCCAGGTTCGATCCCCAGCACCCACGCAGCGGCTAAGAACCGTCTTTAACTCCAGTTCCAGGGGAATCTGACACCCTCTTCTGACTTCCACAGCATTGCACGACATGGGTGCACAAACCTGCATGCAGACAATACATTCTTAGATATACAAAATAAATAAAAATTTTAAAAAAAGAGAGAAGAAAAACAATAGCCAATTCCAGAGCCCCCAAGAACATTCAGGGTGACGGAAAATACTCCAAGTAATAACTATTCTCCGTTGAGTATCTACTCAGAGCCAGGAGTGGTACCAGCTGCTTTGGTGCATTGTCTTGATTCTCTAATCCTCTGATGAGCCAAGCCCAGTCCCACTACAGGGCTTTGTCATCGTTCTCTTCTCTGGTTGGTCTGCTGTCCTCCAGATGCACACAGCAGTAACTCCTCCGTGCTTTTCCTGTCTAGACTGAAATGTCACCTCCCAGAGAAGTCTTCCTTGACTATCTCAAATAGACTAACACCCTTCTACACCTTCTCTACTTTGGATCCTTTTTTTTTTTCATATATCATCACTTTATATTTCTAGGGTCTGCATCCATGGATTCAACCAATCATGATCAAAATAATTAAAAAAAAGCAAAAAAACAATAAAATCCTTCTTTCAGGATCTGGACATGGTATCACATTCCTTTGGTCTCAGTTCTTAGAGGCTGAGGCAGAGGATCACGGTTAACTACAGCTACATAGAGTTCAAGGCCAGCCTGGGTTATATGGAAGACCTTGTTACAAAAACAAAACAAAGCCAAGCCAAGCCTAGTTTTTTTGTTCCCTTGTCATTATTCCCTAAACACTGTGGCTACTACTTATTGGTACTAGATAGCATCACTAAGCAGTGTTACAATTCATCTATGGATGATCTAAAGTATAGTGGAGGGTGGAGATGATACACAGACTAGTCATTTTATAGCAGAGACTTGCTTACTCTTGGATTTCTGTATTGACGATCCTGGATCTGGTCCCTGTGGTCACCAAGGGATGATTATACATTTGTTTGCTGTCTGGTTTTGTCCTCTAGATTTTAAATTTCTAAGGGTAAGGATTTTTGTTTGTTCCATTCATTGTGACCTTCTTAGCATTCAAAAACAGTACTGGACACAAGTCAGAGTTTCATAATGGTTCAATGGGTAGAAGAATAATCAGTGACTCCTGTTGAACATATGGCATCAAAAGCATCTTCCCAAGAGTCACACAGGCAGGAAGGGGTGCAATGGGATTAGAATTCAGGTGTTTGTGGTGTTAAAGTTCTGCCCTTTTCATTTCTCTTCCACAAATTGATACCTGTTATAGGTTCTTGATCTGCACCTGTTTTTAGCTACCCCCCCCCCCCCCCCCAGTAAGGCAGCTCCACTGGAGAAGTGCTCATGTGCTGGTTGGTGGTTGAATCCCAGGCACCTACCTCATCATCAATATGTGTAGGATGAAAGAAGGGATGGAAGGCTGGAGGCTGGAGGGCCCCACACCTCTGTTGTGCTGAGTGGCTGGATGCCTAGCCGCTCCCACATACAGACTGTCAGCAAGTTGAACTCCATCAGCTTACCCAGTGAATGAATGACAGAGCTGGCATTTGGATCCAGGTCTCCAGAGGTAATTTGTCCTGGAAAAGGGACTCCCATCTAATGTTCACTGGCTCATTCTACCCAAGGGCAACAGCTGCCTGGCTAGAAGGTCCACTTACAACCTGCTTGTGCCTGCGTGTCCTGTTCAAGGTTGGAGCTGTTAGGGGACAATGTAAGACTCACTTTTAATTCACAACTTCCTAGCTTTGTCCATTTAAGTGAAAACTTTCATGTTATTTAAGCCCAAATCCCCCTTCTACTTCAATGGAAGCTTTGAATTCATGTGGAAGGTCAAAACAGGTTTTTTTTTTTTTTTTTTTTTTTTTTTTTTTTTTTGAAGTACTGGGACCTGATGGAAATCACATTAGCATATTCATTATCATCAGGGTTCTTTCAATGTGGCTTTTAGCTGTTCCCTTAAAGTGATTGGAGGACTGTGGCTCCTTTTTGTTCAGGAATTCCAGGTTTGGGAAAGGCTGTAGCTGGCTTCTGGGTGCTGTTCTCTCCTTCCAAAAGGTAGTGGTGGACATGGCTGCCTAGACGGCATCCTCTGGGGGTCACTGCAGTGACCGAGGTCATTGTCAGGGTCAGAAGACATACTTCTCCTGGGGGCATGAAGGCTGTGGTGGCAGAGCCCCAGGGCAGTGCTCGGCTAACAAAAGATGTCCTTCTAGAATGTAAGGGCTGCAATTGGGGTGAATGGTGAAACTACAGCAATATAGTCTGGACACTCATTTGATCAACTTGATTGAACATACAAGCCCCCCCTGCTGGATGGTGGGACCCATGAGCTGTGTGGGTTTGGGCACAACTGCTTGCAAATTGGTTTTACATGAAGGATGCTTGTACTCATAAATTATCACTTATTGTTAAAAAATGAAAAAAACGGAGAGAAAGATGCAGGACAGTTATGGCAGAATGCATGATCTGGGATGGGGTGGGGTGGGGTGGGGATAGGGAAAGGGAAATATGCCTGAACTGAATTGGAAAATGATGTATGAAATACACAAAGCATCAATAAAAAAAATGAAAATTAAAAAAAAGAGATGTCCTTCTAAGGAGTTTAGACCTTGTGGAGAGGAGGACCCTGGGTGAGGCAAAGAATCAGGATTAGGCTTAGGCTGCCAGGATGGTGGTTCAATTCTAGTAAGTGCCAGGATCATTTAGAGGACCATTTAGCATCTAGCACACTTCATCAGACCATTTGGATCCAACACTTAGTGATAAGCAGGAGGATGTGAAGGGTTTTCAAAGTCCCAAGATGCCTTCCAAATACAGACCGGTGGCGAGTACCAAGGCAGGAAGCACTGTTGGGCCATCCCAGCTGATGTCTTGGCAACTCAGAACAGGGTGGTCATTACAGGGAAGGTAGAGTCAATGGGGCCTATTGGCCAAAAGAACGTGGGAGCAGGAGACAGGGAGAATGGGCAGGGATGGGGCCCATGTCCTGATCTCCATAACAGAATTATGGAATCTGTGTTTCCTGCAGGGAGGAAGCCTGCAGCAGCACCAGGAGTGAGTTTTGGGGGGTGAGATGTGACTTGATTGTGACACACAAATGGAACTGTCAGGTCCACCCTATGTCTGCAGAACAGGAGAAAGGACTGGCTCAGAGTGACCCCCAGTGGTGGGAAGACCTTTGGGACACCATCTGGAGAGAAGCATTGGGGGGGGGGGTAACTGAGCCAGAATTCTGGTGTCATCAGACTGGACCAGGCTCTGTCTCCTGGGCCTCCTTGCCTGTGTGAGCGATGGGAGGGAATGTCCTAGTGCTCTGTCCCCTCGTTTGCTGCTTCCATTCTTCAGTGACCTTAAAGTCAGAGAGGAGAGCTGTGCCGGCCTCATTCAGTCACAAAGGAAGACCCCTCTTAGGTGATCATGGTCACAGGGGATACTGTAAAGCAAACCCAAGGACTCAGGGGTGGGAATTCTGACCACGCATCACAGAACATAGCTGAGTCCTTGGAAGACTGTACAAGACCGAGTGCTCAGGGGCTGAGTCAGGTGATGGCCCTCTTGAGATCAGGGCTGATCTTCATCTCTTCCTTTTCTCTGCCCTCCCTTAGGTTTTGGCTCACTCATTGCTCCCGCCCCCTCCCTCTTGCTGTTTTAAATGATATAAACTGTAGGGTCTTCAGCTTTTACGCTGTTGTGTGACTTTTCCTGGGGAAATATGAACAAAGGTCTGTTAAGTCCAGATGGGGCACCAACACAGACCCCAACACAGACCGAAGAAACAGTTCCACCCAAGAATAGCTCGGTAAAGGACTCAGCGTATGGGGGTTACTTACAGGAGCATGGGTAGCTCAAAGGCAGATGGCTAGGCTAGCATGGGTGGTGACTCACATGAGACTTCCTCCTCCTTCAAGCAAGGAATGCTCCAATTAGGAGGAAACAGGCACACCGTATAGGCACCATCCCAACTTTCTATGATCCAAATTCAAACTGGTAATTCCTATTGCTGATGAAAGATTTAGTTAATTTCTCCACCACCTGCTGGGTGGAGCTTGTACATCAGGCTATGATCATTACCTGCCTTCGAGTCAGGTGATTTCTGCTCCAATCATAGTTCAAAGTCAGCAGCAGTGATAATACCAGCCTTGCCTATTGATTCTGGTGGACTCTGGGTCAGCCGTTCTGAGTTGAAGTCCAAGTACTTTCTAACTCTGTGATTTTTGGCAGCTTGCTCAATCTAACTGTAACACATCTCTACATTGATAAATGGGAACTAAAACTGTTATTTGCATGTTAAGAGTGGTACAGAGTATGTAAGTTAACAAAAAATGCATATAGCACAGAACTTAGAGACCCCAAACTTCTGGTCATTTTGTTATTACTCCTGGTAGAACACAGTTCATCTGCATTTAATTAGGTTTTTTGAAGCAGATTCTCATTTGATTCTGAACAAAATCCTAATCCAGTCTTATTTTTTTCAGTCCTACCCCACAGATGTGAAAATGGAGGTGTGGAGAAGTCATACCAAAGGTCCCTCAGCTGACATCCGTTGGAGCTAGGATTCAAACATAGGTTTGTGGGGCTGGAGAGGTGGCTCAGTGGTTAAGATCACTTGCTACTCTGTCAGAGGATCCAGGTTCAATCCCCAGAACTGACATGGTGGCTAACAACTGTCTGTAACTCCAGTTCCAGGTATGTTTTTGGCACTGTCACCTGACCTCCTTGGGCATTGCACAACATGGGTGCACCTACACACAGGCAGGCGATACACTTATACACTTAAAAATAAAAAATAAACTTGGGAGGCAGAGGCAGGCGGATCTTTGTGAGTTCAAGGCCAGCCTGGTCTACAGAGTGAGTTACAGGCCAGCTGGAACTACAGGGAGACTCTGTCTCAAAAAGACCAAAAAAAAAAAAAAAAAATAAATAAATAAAAAAAAAATAAAAAAAAATAAAATAAAAAATAAAAAAAAATGAAAATAAAATATTAAAAGAACCCACATGTTTGCCTGGGTCTGGAAGGGCTCAGTCACTGTGCATCACACAGGGCATCCATGTATCAAACCCTGGGCTGTATTCTCAGTGAGGCTGTGAAGGTGAGATTCTGTTAGTGGCTCTTTCTGCCCTCTAAGGAGGTGCTGTTGGAGATGGGACTATGCCCCAGAAAGAAAAAACATACCAGTTAGGGAAAGATTATTTGATGACTGTGGAGAATGTAGTAGGAGGTACAAGTCAATTAATGAGACGCGTCCACCAGGAATGTGCTTGGCTTTCAGTGACCAAACAGAACTGTCAGTGGTAGAACATATCTCTAGCTTTTCAATACCCACTTCTTAGTCAACAGACTCCTGAGCTGAGCATGTGACATCCTTGAATAAATATTAGTTTCTTCTTTCCTTTCCAGTACCATAGTTTGCTTTCAATCGCTGTGATGAAACAACTTAGAAATGGTTGATTTTATTTTACCATATATAATCTTGTATAGTCCACCATGGAGGATGCTAAGACAAGAGCTCAAAGCAGGAGCTGGAGGTAGGAAGGGAAACAGAGACCACAGAAGACTGCTGCTTACCGCCATGCACGAGTTGAGTTCAGCTACATTGTTAAACAGCCCAGGCCCCAGCTGCGAGGGATGGGACTGCTTAGAGTGGGTCCTTCGATATGAATTAACAAGCAAGAAAATGCCCTACATACAGTCTCACAGGTCACTGGGATGGTGGTGATCCCCCAGTTGAGTTCCCAGATGTGTCAAGTTGACAACAGCCCCAGCTGCAGAGATGGAATGTTGGCCGTTTTTGTCCTTCCTAGCCCAGACAGAACGGGAGGGTGGAATTATCAAGGGGGCCAACTTGGAACTGGACTCCTGGCACCCTGGTGTTTCCTGAATGCGTTGCTCAAAGGCCAGTTTCCTGTCTGCTTATAATATTTGTAACAGAGGATGGCGCAAAAGTTTCATTTGTTAAAAAGAATTAAGGTTGCTAGTATTGACATAGTGTGTTATAATAAGCCACATTTTTTAAAAGTTGCATTTGTTTACTACGATCCAATACTCGTGGAGATGTGAAATGATATTGTCTGTTATGCCTTGATTTGTTTGTTTCTTCATGCCTCTGACAGGCATCTCCCTCTCAGCAACCTATTTGTCTGCCCAGATTACCTCTACCTCAAACAGTGCCTGGACAGAGGAACACTACGGGGAGGAGCTGGCCCTGGCCAGAGCCCTTCCGTGAAGCATATTGCAGTGTGCAAGGGGAAAGCACGGCGTCTTGGGTGGCCTGGGCGCGGGCATTTTGGCTCTGTTGGAAATCAATCCGGCAGGACAGAATCGTAAGCAAAACTGCGTGTACCCGGCCAGCCGCTGTGTGCTCATGTTCCCAGAGCGTGAACAAATGCTTTTGCACGAAAACCGGAACTCTGCTGGCGGGCGGGTGCGGCGCGGCCCACAGCTGCGCTGGTCCGGGCCGGGGCGGAGGAGGCACTGCGCACTGTGTCCGCGTCTGACAGCCTCGCCGGCGGCGGGAGACGCACGCCCGGCTCCCCAGCTCCCCAGCTCCCCAGCTAGGCACCGAGGGGACTCGGTTAATATCAGCTCTGTAGCTCTCCCCCCCCCCCCCTTCCAAAGCTTCTCATCCACCTCTTGGTTGAAACCTCTCCAGTCAGACCTTGGAGCAGGTTCAAGTCAGAGCAGGAGCCACGTGCCTGCGTCCCAGCGGCCTGTAAGAGAACAGTCTACACGGTGCGCAGCTGTCCAAACCCAGCGCCGGGTTCATTTGTACAGTTACCACTTTCGGTTTTCAGGTGTGGGACACGCTCAGGACGCGAAGGGGACTTTCTCTAGGTCACACGGAGTAAATGGTCCGCCGCTCACGCATCCTGATCGTGGAGACTTGTTTTTTCCAATAGCGCAAAGGACAAATTCTCCACATGGTTTTATAGAGCTCTACAGAGGCCAGGGAGAAGGGTCTGCGGGTGGTCTTCTGCTTACAACGGCTAGCCCTGTCTGGGACTGGAAAGGCTATAGCTGGTGGACCCATTTCTGGACTGGGGTTGTTGGGTGCGTTTTCTCTCCTAGTCGAGATGACGGTGACGATGTTGATGATTTTGGCAGTTTTCTGTAGAAACCAGCCTGTTTGGTACTCAGAGCAGCCTAAAGTGGTCTGCAGCAGCTTCTCCGAAAGGAAGCCTCTGCTGCCCTCCAGTGGCAGGCGACGTTGTGGCAGCCGGGTGAAATTCACGAAAGGGAGGTGGGGATGCTGAGAAATAAGATTCACTCTGCAGGAGGTCGGTCTCGGAAAGAGGCGGAAAAGGAAGTGCGGACTGGGTCCTGGACTGCTAATTTGTGGTCCTGGTGGGTCTTTGGAATCTTGGAAACAGATAATAAAGTCTCTGAATCTGAAAAGGCATAGGGGCTTCTACATTCTGCTTTTATTTATTTTATTATTTATTTTATTATTTATTTTATTTAATATTTATTTATTTTTTAACATTTCAGGATACATCTTTTCTTTTTTTATTTTTTTTAAATTTTATTTATTTCTGTATGTGTATCAATGTACTGTCTGCACGCAGGTTTGTGCATCCGTGTCGCGCAATGCCGCGGAGGTCAGAAGAGGGTGTTGGATTCCCCTGGAACTGGAGTTCTCCTGGAATTGGAGTCTCAGACGGTTCTCAGCCGCCATGTGGGTGCTGGGGATCGAACCAGGGTCCTCTGTAAGAGCGGTTGGCGCTCTTAACCGCTAGGCCATCTGTCCAGCCCCTTTATTTAATATTTAAATATTAAAAACTGAACCCATAGAGTGAAAGGGAAGCTACCCTTACCTTCCCTACCTACTTGCTTTTAGAGGCAGCCATCTTTCATACTTAGGGGTAGAGTCCCTGCAGATAAAAATATTTTACAGCCCAGTAGCCTTTTCTGTATGCTTTTCAGCAGCTTGCATATCTCTTAAAACCTATCATGGAATTTGTTCTGTATTCACATAGAGCTGCCTCACATAGATGTTCGAATATTATTCGATGTGGACACACCTTTCCTCCCTTTTCCAAACCAGGATGAACCCTGAACTTGCTATCACAGATAATATTACAACAAATACTCTTATATGTTCCCTGGCAGGCATTTTCTTCCTTTTCATTCCATTACCCAAGCAGATTCAAGGGGGGGGGGGATAGAAACTATTTTTCCCAAGGAGTAATGGCCAAGTCATATTGCCAAAGGCGTGAGGCAGGGAACAAGAACTATTGTGGTTCTTAAGAGTCTATTTAAATGCAATTTTTGATTTAAAATTTAAAAAATTTGTTACACTTATTTAATTAATTCATTTCGTGATGTTCATGTGCACACTGTTAGTGTGTAGAGATCGTAGGACAGCTTTTGTGAGTTACTTCTCTCCTTCCGTCATGTGGGACCTGAGGTCGGAAGTCAGGTCATCTAGCTTGGAGGCAACCTGCTGAGCCATCTCACCAGCTCCCAGAATAATTTCATACTTACAGAAACTTTCAAAAATATGCTCAGTTTCTTGTAATTCTAACATTACTGTAGTGCATTTATTACAACTAAAGAACCGTTCTGGGTTCTTTACAGTGTTAACCGAACTCTATGTTCCTTTCAGATCATGTTAGTTTTTTAATTAATGCAGTTTTTCTTCGCCAGAATCCTATCTAGAATATCACACTCTAGTTCGCTGTAATAAATCCTTAGACTTCTCTTGGCTGTGACAGTTTCTCAGATTTTTTTAATGACCTTGATGATTTGGGGGAACACTGGGAAGATATTCTGTCAAATGTCCTTCAGTTTGGGATTGTCAGATGTTTTTGCATGATTTATCAGGGTTATGGGTTTCAAGGAGGAAAGGTGTATTCTTAATTGAAATGTCAAGAGAACATGCTATCAGTGTAACTTATTGTTAGTGGGGTTAATCATGATCACTTGCAAGAGTAATGTTTGCCAGGTTTCTCCACTCTAATCTTGCTCCTTTTTTCCCTTTCCATATTGTACTCTGTGACTAAAAATTGTTCTCCATGCCCTCCACGTTCTCCTTGAAGGGAAAGTGTCTATAGAAATTAAATGGCTTTCTTTTTATTTGTTCAATCACTTAATAATGTACAATCATGGACATCCATATTATGTTTATTTAACATAACATAATAATCCAATATTATGTTATTTATTTTGCTATTCAAAGTATTGCAGCTTTGTCCATTAAGAGATATTTCTTTTCTGTTGTTGTTGTCTTTTTGAGACCAAAAAGGGTCTCCTTTTAGCCCTAGCTGGCCTGGAGCTCGCTATATAGGCCAGGCTGGCCTTGAACTCACAGAGATCTGCCCGCCTCTGCTGGGATTAAAGGCGTGCACCACCACACCTGGCTCTAAGAGATATTTCTGTTAACCCCTGTGTCTTTTTTATTGGTTTATTTTGAAAATTAACACACATTTTCTGGTGAATTTTATATTTTCTATTTTCTGTAGCTCTGTAATATAGTTTGAAATCTGGTATAGTAATCACCCCTGCATTTCTTTTGTGCTCAGGGTTGCTTTGGCTATCCGAGGTCTTTTGTGCTTCTATATGAATTTTACAGTTTTTTTTCTAATTCTGTGAAGAATTGTATGGGGATTTTGATTGGTATCACATTGAATCTATAAATTGCTTTTAGTATGATAGTCATCTTTACAATATTAATTCTTCCAATTCATGAGCATGGGAGGTCCTTCCATCTTCTGGGGTCTTTCTCAGACTCTTTAAAGATTTAAAATTTTCATTGTAGAGATCTTTAATATCTTTAGTTGGGTTTATTCCAAGATATTTTATTGTTTTTGAGACTATTGTGAGTGGGAAGTTTTCCTCCAATTGCTTGTTTTTGGTATATAGAAAGGCTACTGATTTTTGTTGATTAATTTTATAACCTGATAGTTTACTGAAAATGTTAATCAATTCTAGAATTTTTCTGGTGGAATTTTTGGGATCTCTTAAGTATAATATCATATCATCTGCAGAAAGGAACAGCTCGACCCCTTCTTTTTCATTTAGTACTCCTTTAATTTCCTTCTCTTTTATTATTGCTCTAACAAGAGTTTTAAGGACTATATTGAAAAGGAGTTGAGATAGTGGACAGACTGTTTCCTGATTTTAATAGGAATGCTTCCAGTTTTTCTCCATTTAGAATGATGTTGGTTGTGGGTTTGTTGTATACAGCTTTAATTATGTTGAGGTATATTCCCTTTAGTTTAATCGCTTCCAGGACTTTTAACATAAATGCATGTTGAACTTTGTCAAGGGCCTTTTCTGCACTATAAAAATTACCATGTGATTTTTGTTTTGAGCTCATTTATAATATTTCTGATATCTATTGACTTATGTATATTGAATCATCCCTGCGTCTCTAGAATAAAGCCAACTTGATCATTGCGGAAAATCTTTTTCATGTGTGTCTGTATGCTGTGTGCAAGTATTTTGTTGAGAATTTTTGCATCTCTGTTCATTAAGGACATGGGTCTTTTTGGTTGTATCTTTACCTTGTTTCAATATTAGAGTGATGCTGGCTTCATAGAAGGACTTTGGAAGTTCTCCCTCTATTTCTATCCTTTTGAATAATTTAAGTATTGGCTGTAGATCTTCTTTTAATATCTGGTAGAATTCTACTGTAAATACATCTAGGCCTGGGCTTTTTTAAGTCAGGAGGTGTGCTGAATAGCTTTAGTGTCAACTTGACACACCTGGGTTGAGGGAGCCTCAGTTGGGGAATTGGCTCCATTGGACTGGCCTGTGGCCACATCTGTGGAGTATTGTCTTGATTGTTGGGCAGTGTGGGAGGGCCCAGACCTCTATGGCTGGTGCCACCCTGGGCAGGTTGCTGTGTACTGTATAAGAGGGCAGGCTGGGCATGGGCCTGGGGAGCAAGCCAGCAAGCAGCATTCCTCCATGGCCTGTGCCTCAGCTCCTGCCTCCAGGTTCCCATCCTAAATTCCTACCTTGGGCTCCCTGAGTGATGAACTACGATCCAGGAGATGTGAGCTGAATAAACACTTTGCTCCCAAGTTGGTGTCGGTCAGCGTGTTTTGTCACAGCAGTGGAAGAGAAACCAGAACAGGAGGTTTTATATTATAGATTCAATTTCTTTGTATGTTATGAGTCTGTTTAGGATGTTAATCTCTTCTTGGTTTAGCTTTGGTGGTTTCCATGATATTAGATATTCATTTCTTTTAGTTTTTCAAATTTAATAGAGTATATGTTTTTAAAGTATTCCCTTATAATGTTCTGGATCTTTTTGTTGTCCATTGTGATGTTTCCCCTTTGGTCTCTGATCTTGTTGATTTCAATTTGCTCTTTTTTTTTGTTAACTGGGCTATGGGTCTGTCTATCTTGTTTATCTTTTCAAAGAACTAACCCTTTGGTTCATTGATTCTTGTTATTGTTTTCTTTGTTTCTATTTTACTAATTTTTGTTATTTCTTCTCTCTGCTGGATTTGTATTTCATTTGTTGTTGCCTTTCCAGAGTCTTGGGTTGCATGTCATTTATTTGTTCTCTTTTTTATTTTTCAACATAAGCAATTAGAGCTATAAGCTTCCTTCTTATGACTGCTTTTAATGTGTCCTAGGGATTTTGATTTGTTGTATTTTCATTTTCATTTAGTTCTAGGAATATTTTATTTCTTTTTTAATTTTTCCTTTGACAAATTCATCATTCAGTATGTTGTTTAATCTCTATGAGATCATGTAGTTACTAGGGCTTTTTCTGGTATTGAGTCTAAGCTTTATTGCATTGTGGTTTGATAGAATTCATTGAATTATTTCAATATTTTGTATTTGCTCAGGTTTGTTTGGTGCCCCAGTATGTGGTAGATTTTGAAGAAAGTTCCATGCAGCGTTGAATAGAAAATGTAGTTTTGGGTGCTTGAGTGGAATATTCGGTGGATGTCTGTTAGGTCCATTTGATGTATGGTATTGATTAATTCCAGCATCTCTTTTTACTCTTTGTCTGGTTGACCTATGTAATGGAGACAGCAGGGTATTGAAGTTTCCTACTGTTACTGAGTTGGGGTCAATATGTGTCATAAATTCCTATAGTACTGTTTTTATGAAGTTGGGTGCACCAGAGTTTGGTGCATCTATGTTCATAATTGTAATATCTCCTTGATCAGTTGTTTCTTTGATCAGAATGAAGTGACCCCTTTTATCTCTTCTGATTAGTTTTAGTTTTAAGTCTATTTTATCAGACATTACCGTTGCAACTCCTGCTTGTTTCTTAGTGCCGTTTGCTTGGAATATTTTTCCATCCTTGCACCTTAAGATTGTGACTGTCCTTGAAGTGAGACGGGCTTCTTGCAGACAACAGATAGATGGATTTTGTATCTTTTTTTTTTAAAAAAAGACTTTATTTATTATTATGTGTATGAGTGTATTGTCTGCATGTAGGTTGGTGCACCTGTGTTGTGCAATGCTGCGGAGGTCAGAGAAGGGCGTCAGATTCCCCTGGAACTGGAGTTAAAGAGGGTTCTTAGCTGCCATGTGGGGGCTGGGAATTGAACCCGGTTCCTCTGCAAGAGCAGTCGGTGCTCTGAACCGATGAGCCATCTCTTCAGCCCCTGCATTTTGTTTCTTAATCCATTCAACTAACCTGTGTTTTTTGTTTTTGTTTTTTTTGGCTAGGGAATTCAACCCACTGATATTTTGAGTTATTATTGCAGGATGTGTATTGGTTCTAATTTCCGTTTGCATTCACGGTTTAATTTGTGTTTCCACAGTTATATGTTCATTGAGATTTTTTTCTGCTGGCCTTTGAGTATAGTTATTCCTTTCTTCAGCTCTTTGTTTTGTTTCAGTTATTCTTTGAAGGGGTGGTTTTGTGGCCAGGATTCTTTCAGCCTATTCATGTTGTGGAAGATTTTTTTGTTTCCCCTTCAACTTTAAGGACATTTTTGCTGGATAAAGTATTTTATGGTTATTTAGAATTGGGGATACTTTGGTACAAACTCTTCTGATATTCATAGATTGCATTGCAAAGTCAGCTCTAATTCTGATGGGTTTTCCTTCATATGTGACTTGTTTTACTTTTGCATTTCTCACTAGTCTCTCTTTCTAATTTAGTGTTTTTACTATAATATGGTTAGGGGAGTTTGTTTTTTATTCCTATCTGGTGTTTCATGCACTTCTTGTATTTGTATGGGCATGCTTTCCTTAATTTGAGGACATTTTCCTCTACAATCCTGTTGAAGATCTCACCAATACCATTATCCTGTGATTCTTCTTCTATGCCTATGATGTATAAATTAGGTCTTTTCATTGTGTATCACTTTTCCTGCATATTCCATTCCTTTTTAAAAAATTTCATATTATTTGCTTGAGTAGTCCAGCTCTTCCACTTTATCATACAGTCTTGATATTCTGTTTTCTGTTTCATTGTTTCTATTGACTTTTTTCTTCATTTCAAATTTGATTATTGAGTATTTTACTTCTCATTTCAGCCTGAGTTTTCTTCAGTGTTTCTATCTCTTTTGTGAATTCAGTCAGAAGTTTATCTCTATCCTCTTTTCTTTCTTTTCTTTTTTTTTTCTTTGGTCTTTTTGAGACAGGGTCTCCCTGTAGCTCCAGCTGGCCTGGTGCTCACTCTGTAGACCAGGCTGACCTTGAACTCACAGAGATCCACCTGCCTCTGCCTCCCAAGTGCTAGGATTAAAGGCATGTGCCACCACACCTGGTAATTTCTTAATTTGCTTGTGTATTCCATAAATTTGTTGAATTCCTTGATTATGGTTATGTTTGTACTTTTAAATTCCATGTCCTGTGTTATGTCTAGGGGGTTCTGCTATTTGGTGGGGACATATTAGTTGGGTTTTTTGTATCATTTTTTCATTGCGATTTTGGTGTGTGGGTTTCTTATGTTGTTTTTGATTCTGGCATGAAACTCAAGCCTGCCTTTGTTGAGTTGAAGTCTGATTCTGTTTGTATAATTGAAGTTCCTTGGTTGTTTTCTTATTGGGGATGAAAAGGTGGTTGTCCTGTGCTTGATTGGTTCTCTTTTTTGATTTTATATTGGAGGTACCAGATAGATGGCACTAGTCCAACTACTAGGGAGTTCATACAGGGTTCAAGTCAGGCACCAATTAGATATTCTTTCTCCTAAGGTCTGAGACTCTACCAGCTAGTAGGCACAGCACAATTTGGGGAGCTCTCTAGGCAGATGCTGGATTCAGATGCTCTCAGGCGTTCTGCAAAGGTCTTGGCCTCTACTGAAGGGCAGAGAAGCTTAGCCCTGCAGCAGTGGGTGGGGTGCAGATGGTCTTAATGTGGGGGGATGGGTCCACTGTGATTAGGGAAGCTCAATACTGTGTGGAGGCCAGATTCAGGCACTATCAGGCAGTTTGGAAAACTCTTCTGTCACATTCATAAAGAAAATTGACACACTCTCTCCCAGCAGGAATCATTTGTGAATAGTTCCTCAGCTGGGGCTGGAGTTTCTTGTCCACCTTCCTCATCCATGCTGTGCTGTGTGTGCACAGGTCTTGTGCATGTGGTCAAAAATGCTATGGATCCATACTTGCAACTGCCCCATTGTGTCTAAAAACCAGTTTTCTTGTATTCGTCTACCAACTCTGGCTCTTACAATCCTTCCTTCCCTCTCTTGCCAATGATCCTTGATCCTTGGAAGGAGAGGGTATAATATAGATGTCCCACTTAGGGATGAACACTCTCCTGTCTCTTATTCTCTGCTCCTTGACCAGTTGTGGGTTTCTGTGTGAATCACCATCTGTTTCCAGAAGCTTCTCTGGTGAGAGCTGAGGGCTGCATTACTCTAAGGGTATGCAATTCGTCATTAGGAGTTGGTTTAATGCTATGTCCATTTGGCAAGATGCTAGTAGTAGGTTCTCCCTTATGACCTATGACCTGTGTAGCCATACGTGTTTGGCCTTGACAGTGCCAGGTTTGAGTTCCATCTTGTGAAGGGGACCTTAAGTATAACCAGAGGGTGGTTCATCATTCCCATAACATTTGTGGTATTATTGCACCAGTGGACATTTCTTTCTAGGACAGTTGTTATTGTAGCTTGGAGGGTTCACACCTAAGGGATTACTTCTCTCTTCCAGTACATGCATAGCAAACCAGTAGAGATGAAACTTCAAGGTCAGGATCAGCTTGACTTTTCCATGTTGTTCTATGGCTCACATATGTAGTGTCTTCACCAATAGGGTCTTACCATCAAGTTCTGGAGGGCAACCAAGATCAATGGCCACAGCCAGTATTGCTTAAGGGTCTACAGAGACTCTGGGTATCAAGTCTAAATTGTTGGGAACAAGTCAGAAACAGTTCATCAGAAGTAAGGAGTTAACTGGAAAATTGAGTCAGTTAAAGCAAGCCTCTGATGTAAGTTTGGTTCCCATGGTTACTCCCTCCGGCCTTGACTTCAATTGCCCCCATGACTACCTCTCCTGTTCTGACCAAAACTGCAAGAGTACATTTCCTGCTACTCTGCTCCTGAGTTCTTAGTTCCCAGAGCTACCTGAGGTCAGGATGAACTTTCCCAGCCCTGAAGGAGTGCACCCACTCCCCAAGGGGCTTCACGCTGCTAAACACAACCAATCAGGTTAAAGGTCCCATTGCTTGTGTTTCTATAGCCTCACAATTGTGTTTCTGTAACGTCTCCAAATTCCTCTAGTTTGTGTTTTTTGTCTTTTTTTTTTGGTCTTTTTGAGACAGGGTCTCTATGTAGCCCCAGCTGTCTGTAGAAAACAGTGCAAGTCACACCCTTCCCTGTTGCGTCCCTAGTGTGCCAATAGTTGGCCCCCCCGTACACTAGGTTTTTCAGTTGGGTTCTGGTGCACCAGCAAATTAAATAAATTTTCAATGATTGAACCCTGGGCTTGAGAGTCTTTTCTGTGCATTTTTCAAACCTAACAAAATGATGGGGTCCATTACTAATCCTGGGCTTTAAAACATTTTGTTAGGCTGTGGTATCTGGTGGGGGCACTGTCCCCCCTCCCATTATACGGTAACTCCATGTAATATATATATATATATATATATGTATATATATATATATATATATATATATATGCATCTGGGCATTCCTTTTCAGCATCAGGCCACAGATACTGGTCATATCCTTGGCCAATCCTGCTCTTTCTTCAACATCTTCCTTTGGGAGATAGGGTCTCAGAGGCTGGTTGATCTGTAGGTAGTGTTCCACAGGTGAGATATCAGGTGCTGGCCACACCTCTGGACAGTGCTTCAGGAGTCCATCTGTAAATCCTGGCCTGCCCTTGTGCAGTCTTTCTTATTGCCTGGTATGCTTCTTGGGGCCCGAGTCTAAATTCGCCCAAACACTTGGATACAATCAGATTGTAGCTCAGTGGTTACTGAACAGTTTTGATTTAAAGAATTTTTTTTTTCCCATAACCAGATTTCAGCAAAAAGTGCTGTGACACTTGCTCTGGTATTTCCAAGAGTGTGAGTCAACTGAAGCTGACATAACATCTTAAGGCTGTTCTGTCAAGTGCCTAGCCTGGAGTGCTGAGCACAGAGCACTGGGAAGAGACATTTCTCTACCCATCAACTCCTGCCAACTCTACTGCCACATCATGTCTTCCCTTCTCTTCTTTATTCTGCTCTTCAAAATGTTTCTGAAAGTACAATGAAAAGTTTCTGAGCCTATTCATCTTAAGCTGCATGTCCCCAAGCCTGCTGTTGATGCTCCCAGGCGGGAATGGGGAGCTTCTGCAATGGACCCAACACCTCCAGCAAACTCTGGGCATTCTCTCCTGCTTGGTAAAGCTTGCTGATTTACTTTGCTGTTAAGGCAGAACTACTTGGGCGTCATCTACTTCTGATGGCTTTGCCATAGTTTGTTCCCTGGAGGTCGTAGAAGACTGTCTCTGAGTGCTAGCTGTTGTGGTTCCAATCAGCAGCCGGATTTTAGATCGTTTGTTTTTTTCAGGATCACTTTTACCACTGGGATGAGATGAAATCTTACAATAATTTTAACTTGTGTTTTCCTGATGGCTAAGGATGTTAAACATCTTTTTTAAATTTTAAAAAATTTTTAATTAAAAAAAATTTTTATGTGTATGAGTGTACTGTCTACATGTAGGTTGGTGTACACATGTTGTACAATGCCTCGGAGGTCAGAGGAGGGTGTTGGATTCCCCTGGAACTGGAGTTAAAGACGGTTCTTAGCCGTCATGTGGGTGCTGGGAATCGAACCCCGCTCCTCTGCAAGAGCAGGCAGTGCTCTTAACCGCTGAGCCATCTCTCTAGCCCAGATGTTAAACATCTTTAAAATATTTACAGGCCAGGGCTGGAGAGATGGCCTAGCGGTTAAGAGCGCCGACCGCTCTTACAGAGGACCCGGGTTCAATCCCCAGCACCCACATGACGGCCGAGAACCGTCTGAAACTCCAGTTCCAGGAGAACTCCAGTTCCAGGGGAATCCGACACCCTCTTCTGACCTCCACGGCATTGCACGACACGGGTGCACAAACCTGCATGCAGACAGTACATTCATACACATACAGAAATAAATAAAATTAATAAAAAAAATTAAAAAAATATTTACAGGCCAGTTGCATTTCTTCTTTTGTTAGCTGTATATTCAGTTTATTTCATTATTATTTTATTATTGTGTGTATAAATGTGAGTGTACACATAAAGTGTGCATGTGACTTTAGAGCATTTATTGATTGGATGATTTAGTGTTTTGGGTTTGCAGGGTTTTTTTTTTTTTTTTTTTTTTTTTTTTTT
>VZQC01000760.1:234504-254770 GCA_009823505.1 Rhizomys pruinosus | reverse complement strand
AAAAAAAAAAAAAAAAAAAAAAAAAAGATGTTTCTCGGCCATCTCTAATTCCTCACCTGTGAAGTCTCTGTTCAGGTCTTGCTCCATCTATTGAGTGGGTCATTTGTTTTCTTTCTTCTTTGTTTTTTGAGTAGTTTACATATTCTGGAAATCAATACTTTGTCAGATGTTTCTGCTGTGAAGGTTTCTTCCCACTCTGTGGGATTTCTCTTCACTTCCTTGATTGCTTCTTTTGCTATACAGAAGCTTTTGAATTTAATGAGTTCCCATTTGTCAATTGTCAACCTTAATTCTTGCGCAGATGCTGTTTGATTTAGGAAGTCTTTTCCTATGCCTATGTCTTTTATGCCAACTTTTTCTTCTATTCCCTTGAGAGTTTGGGGTTTCACGTTGAGGTCTTTAATCCATCTGGAGTTGACTTTTGTACAGGGCAAGAGGTAGGGGTTTAATTTCATTCTTCTACAAGTGGTTATCCAATTTTGCCAACACCACTTGCTGAAGATGCTGTCTTTTCTCCATTGTGTCTTCTTGGCCCCCTTTGGTCAGATCTTTGAACCAGTCTTTTGTTGTTTGCTTTAGTTTTATATTAGTCCAAAATACACATATATACACTCCACACATATACCAAAATGACAGAGTATATAAGACTCTGGTGCTAGGATCCATAAATGAGGGACACCATACCTCATTTGTTTTTCTGGGACTGTGTTACTTCACTTAGCATAATGGCTTCTAGTTCCATTCATTTACCTGTAAATTGCAGCTCTTTTTCACAATAGTGAGGAGCTGGAAGCAACCCAAGTGCCCCTCAACAGATGAGTGGATAATGAAAATGTGATACATCTACACAATGGAGTTCTATGCAGCAGTAAAGAAAGACGACATCTAGCAGTTTTCTTATATGAAGATCTTTAATTTCAAATTTATTTTTGTGCCATCTTCTGCTTGTGGAAATCCAGTTTCTGCTGCACCATTTGTTAAAGAGGCTGCCTTTTCTTCAATGTGTTAGTGATGTGCTTGCCAAAAATTAGATAGGTACATCTGTGTTACTTAATTTCTGGGTTCTTTATTTATATAAAAGTGGAGGGATTGGCTTCCTTGTTTCCTTCAGATTTGGGAGGAACCCTGTGGGTTCCCTGGTTCTCCTCAGACCACCTGCTAGGGGATTCCAGTTTACCCACTTCTCTTCTTATCTTCCAACCTCACAAGGGAGGCCATCCACAGCTTCCCAGCCCTGGTGTGATCAGCCTCCTCCTTTGGTGCGTATCTTATGCTAGAAGCTAAAGAACAAATACGAGAATGCTTCAAGTCAAGCTCACTTCCTCCAGAAAGACTTCTACACTTTCTGAATTGGAGATTGTCTTCCTTTTCCTTGTTCCATGGCATATGTTCTCTGTTTAGTTTATATATTCATGGAAATACATTTCTGTCTATGAATCCATTCATGTACCCATTTGTCCATATGCCATTTATTTATAGTATTAAGCTTAAGGACCCAGTCCCTGCTCTTTAAGGCTTAGAGTCCAGTTAGAGAATGCGTCATTATACAAATAATTGAAAATTAAATATAAATATGATAAATAAAATAAAACAGAAGTGCCTGAACCCAAGAGAAGTGTCACGGTCGACTTTCTTGAAGAAGGAAGTTTCACTGGAGACTTGGGGACTTCGTTGTCCAGTCTGGCAGCCAGAAGCCCTGTGTGGTAACTGAGTGATTATTTGATCAGTAACACTGATCAACTGAATTTTTATTTTTATTTAACTTTAATCAATTAAAATTGAAATTTAAGCTGGGCGTGGTGGTGCATGCCTTTAATCCTAGCACTTGCCTAGCATCTGGGAGGCAGAGGCAGGTGGATCTCTGTGAGTTCAAGGCCAGCCTGGTCTACAGAGTAAGTTCCAGGACAGCTGGGGCTACATGGAGACCCTGTCTCAAAAAGACCAGAAAAAAGTTGAAATTTAAATACTAAAACTGTACATTTTTGTTGATGTTTGTCTAACATGACTTTATTGTTTTGTTTGCATTATGTAAGTAAAAAGCATTGAAAGTACCACACATAATATTATATTAATTGGATGCTTAAATGATATGAGTAGATCTTGGGTGTTGTATATTATATAACATATATAATATATTAAATGTTATATGAGTGAAATTAATTTTTTCTATTTCTTTTTTCCTCAGTGTATATTTGTATTGAATTTTTGGGCATCTCATGTAATATTTCTTAATAATATTTAGATACTCTTCCCCATCTGCAACTCCCCCATCCCCCCACTTCATTTCATTCTTTAATATATGATAAGGCTTATCAAGTCCCATTTGTGTAACCATATGTCCCTTGGTATGAGCTCATTCACTGGAGCCTGTTCAGCTTATGCAGCTTCATGCTGTCTTAGCAGTGATCAGCTAAGGATGGGGCTGCCCGCCCATTTTCCAGTTCTTTGATGGGTTTTTGTTTGATTGAGTTTGCACGGGTCTTATAAAAGCTTTCACCATTGTTGTAAGTTCTTGTGAGCAAGTTCCAAGAGATCTGGGAGACTCTATTTCCTTATGGTCATGCGCCAACCCTGGCTTTTACAATCTTTCTGCCTGGTCTTCTGCAATGGTCCCTGAGCCATAGATGGGTGAGGTTTAATATAGGAGTCCTATCCAGGGACATGCACTCCGCAGTGTCTTATTCTCTATGCTTTGTCCAGTTGTGGACTTCTGTCTTCATTGCCCTCCATTGCATGAGGAAGTTTTGCTGGTGAGAGTTGAGAAATGCATTGGTATTCTCTCTACCTCCTGTTCTGCTATGTTCTGTGAGTTTTAGGTGTAAAGGTTCCATTGTAGATGTATCACTTAGGGCTGGGAAACTCACAGACACTTATTCTCTGTGTGCAAACAGTTGTAGAACTCTGCAATAGTCTCCATTTGTTGCAGAAAGAAGCTTTTATGATGAGTGGTGAATGGTATACTTGTCTGTAAATATAAGAATCTGTATTTCACACACAGTGAGAAATTACATTTGTCTAGGGATGTGATAGATGTAGGTTTTTCTCCAGGATCTATGATCTCTCCAGCCATGTGCATTTGGCTATATTTGTAATTCCACATGTGAGTTCCCTCCCATTGAGTGGCCTTTAAGTCCAATAAGATAGCTTTGGGTTACCCCCCCAAGAAAAATGTGCCATTCCTGCACTGATAGTTGCTGTTCCAGGCATTGTTGTGGCTATTAGCCATTAAAGCTGAGGTTGGACCATTGCTTGATTTTTCACCCTTAGCAGCTTGCTAGAACTATGAGAGCTCGTCTTCAGGGATGAGGCTTTCAGCTCAGTTCCAGCTCCATTGCTCCAAGTCCTGTGTCTGGAGTGTGTCCTGTCTTCAGCAATAAGGTCTTACCTTCAAGTACTGGGAGGTCATCAAGGGCTGTGGCAATAGGCTGTGGAATTTTGGGAGACTCTTGGACTATCCTGACCAACAACTCAAAGGGAGGTTCCCTCCTCCTCCTCTTCTTCCTCCTCCTCCTCCTCCTCCTCCTCCTCCTCCTCCTCCTCCTCCTCCTCCTCCTTCTCTGACAGGGTCTCAGTAGTCACAGCCCACCAGGGACAGTGTATCCCAGGCTGGCCTCCATCTCTCAGGGATCTGCCTGCCTCCACCTCCCATGGCTGGGATCAAAGGTGCATGCCACCATGCGCAGCAGGAGGTTTCTTCTAACTGCACTGTGTTTCTTCGTATATAGTCTTCAGCTATATACATGTACACATGTACAGATACTGTATGTGTGTGTATTTTTAGTAAGTTTTTGGCAAAATACATTCCCGCCTGGTGGTAAGAACAGGGAAACCGGGGCTCGTTGATTCTCTCTCGCCCATATACGCGCCCGCTCAGTCTCCGCCTCATTCTCCTCTCCTCTCCTTCTCTCCTCTCTCTCCCATCTACGATGCCGCATCCGACTCCGTTCTCTCCTCTATCTTCTCCTTCTATTTTCTCCTTTTCCTCCCTCCCTCCTCTCCCTCCCTTCCCTCTTCTTCTCTCTCTCTCTCCCTCCCTCCCTCTCCCTCCAGTCTAACCTTCCCCCCAGTTAAAGTAATAACTGTCTCCTATTATTTCCTCTCTTGTGCTACTTCTCCTTTACCTCCACGGTACAGTCTTCATCCCTACCTACCTTCCCAGGTAAACCCCCATCTCCCCCATTTCCCCCCTAGAAATGTCTGTTTCATAGTATCCCCTTCTCCCGGACTCTTTCCCTTTACCTTCATGGTTCCTTTCCATTTTCCTGGCTCCTGTGGTTGGTTACAGGATATATACTCATATATAAGGATTTGGTCCCAAGATCCACAAAAGATGGAGAACATACATTGCTTGATATCCTGAGACTGTGTTACTTTACTTAGTAAATTTCATGATTCATCTTTCTTTATTACTGAGTAGAACTCCATTATGTAAATGTATCACATTTTCAATATCCATTCATCAGTTGAGGGGCATTTAGGTTGTTTCCATTTCTTCACTCTTGTGAAAAAAGCAGCAACAAAAATGGATGTACAAGTATCTTTACAGTAGGATGAGTCCTTTGTGTATGTGGCAAGGAGTGGTAGAACTGGACCATATGGTAGATTCATTTTTAGTTTTTTTCTTATAAAATTTTAATTGAATATTTGTGTATTTTATACAGAACATCTCCACAAATCTTTATACCTCCTTCTCCATGGCACCCTCCCATATCCTCCTCCACTGGAATTCATACATTCTGTCATTTGTGTTAAGGCCTATGGTGTCAAGTTAGTGTCCCTAGTTGTTCCTCAGTGCAAGTTCATCTACTGAGGTCTAGTCGGCATACCTAGAGTCCCTCACTTTAAGAAGATCAGCTCTTTCTCACCCAGCAGTAATCAGCTGCCAATAGTTCTTCAGCTAAGTTTGGGGTCTGCTGCCCATTTCTCCAGTTCTGTCCTGGGTTTTTGTTTGAGTTTCTATGAGACTTGTGCATGGTGACATCATTGCTGTAGGTTCATATGAGGAGGGTCCCAGGGGCTTGTAGGACTCGATTTCCATGGCCACGCACATCCTTCCTGACTCCTAGAACCTTTCCGCTCCCTCTTCTGTAATGCTTCCTGAACCCTGGGTTGGTGACATTCAATATGGGAGTCCTGTCCAAGGACCCACGTTCTGCAGACCTTTACTCTCTATGCTTTGGCCATTTGTGACCCTTTGGTTCCTTACTCTCTGTTGAATGAGGGAGCTTCGTTACTGAGAATTGAAAGATTCATTAGTGTTCTCTTTATCTTTATTCCTTGTTCTATGTTGTGTTCGATGTAGAAGTCTCACTCAGGCGTGGGCGATTCACAGACAATGTCTCTGTGTGACCAGTTGTGGTGCTCTGTAATAGTCTCCATCTGGAGCAAAAGAAGCATCTGTGGATGCTTGTTGGATACTTGTTGGCAAATTTTCATGAGTTCATCTTTCTTTTTTTTTAAAGCCATGTTTTATTGAAGCTTTGTGGTTTTCATATAAATCAAATTACGTTACAAATCATATAGACCCATGCCTCTCTCCCTGACCCCCTACCCCACCAGAGCTCGTGTGTTCTGTCAAACATGTTTTTCATATTTCTTTTCAGTCTCTCTCAAAATTCTCGATGCAGAAGTTTACTGTTTTGAGCAGAAGTTCACTGTTTCAGGCAGTTCTTTGATGTAGATTTTTCTGTTGTTGTTGTTATTCCTTCCAATATGCACCACTCCAAAATATGCACATATGCATGCCACATATATCATAGGTTTTATCATCTTCANTTTGGACATTTTAAGGACTGTGGGGCTTTTAAGGTTGTACTGTCTTAGGTTGTGATTAATGTTAACATCATACTTTGGGGATAAGAACTGGAAAGGTGGTGGTTTAATAGTGATGTGTTTTGTGTGTCAAGTTGACAAGGGGTCAATTGTGCTGGATAGCTTTAGTGTCAACTTGACACACCTGGGTTGAGGGAGCCTCAATTGGGGAATTGGCTCCATTGGATTGGCCTGTGGCCACGTCTGTGGAGTATTGTCTTGATTGTCAGGCAGTGTGGGAGGGCCCAGCCCACTATGGGTGGTGCCACCCTGGGCAGGTTGTTGTGTACCGTATAAGAAGGCAGGCTGGGCATGAGCCAGGGGAGCAAGCCAGTGAACAGCATTCCTCCATGGCCTGTGCTTCAGCTCCTGCCTCCAGGTTCCTATCCTGAGTTCCTGCCTTGGGCTCCCTGAGTGATGAACTGTGACCCAGGAGATGTAAGCTAAATAAACCTTTTCCTCCCCAAGTTGGTGTCGGTTAGACTTTTGTCACAGCAATGGAAGACAGACTAGAACAGTCACCAAATGAGGTCCAGTAAGCACCACATCCTGTCTTGGTCTTCCTGTACTGGTCTCCATGATACAGCCTGGGTAGTCCGACAATGGCAGACTATGAGTTCATCTTTCTTTTTTTTTTCTCTCTCTCCTTCAACTATAATCGACATTTTTGCTGGGTGGAGCACTTTCTTACATGGGTATAGAGCTACTGGGCTGATCCTTGGAGTACTTTCTTATGTGGGTCTAGAACTACTGGGCTGATCCTTGGAGCACTTTCTTTTTTTTAATTTTTATTTATTTATTTTATGTATATGAATGTACTGTCTGCATGCAGGTTTGTGCACCCATGTTGTGCAATGCTGCGTTGGTCAGAAGAGGGTGTCAGATTTCCCCTGGAACTGGAGTTCTCCTGGAATTGGAGTTATGGACGGTTCTCAGCTGCCATGTGGGTGCTGGGGATCGAACCCGGGTCCTCTGAAAGAGCAGTCGGCACTCTTAACCACTAGGCCATCTCTCCAGCCCCGGAGCACTTTCTTATGTCAGTCTAGAACTACCGGGCTGATCCTTGGAGCACTTTCTTACGTGGGTCTAGAACTACTGGGCTGATCCTTGGAGCACTTCCTTACGTGGGTCTAGAACTACTGGGCTGATCCTTGCAGAACATTCTTATGTGGGTCTAGAACTACTGGGCTGATCCTTGGAGCATTTTCTTACATGGGTCTAGAACTACTGGGCTGATCCTTGGAGCACTTTCTTATGTGGGTCTAGAACTACTGGGCTGATCCTTGGAGCACTTTCTTACGTGGGTCTAGAACTACTGGGCTGATCCTTGGAGCACTTTCTTACGTGGGTCTAGAACTGCTGGGCTGATCCTTGGAGCACTTTCTTGTGTGGGTCTAGAAATACTGGGCTGATCCTTGGAGCACTTTCTTATGTGGGTCCAGAACTACTGAGTTCATCTTTCTTAATTACTGAACTGAACCCCATTGTGTAATTGTACCACATTTTCATTATCCATTCAGGTGATTCCATTTAAGGTTGTTTCTATTTCTTTACTCTTGTGAAAAGACCAGCAGAAAAAATGGATGTATATCTACAGTAAGATGAGTCCTTTGGGTATATGCCAATGAGTGGTAGAATTGGGTCAAATGGTAGGTTCATTTTTATTTTTTATTTTTTTTCAGTTCTTCACACTGCTTCCCATAGTGTCTGCAGGAGTTTGGAATCTCTCTCTCCAAAGTGGCTGCAGAAGTTTGCAATCTCTCTTTCTACATAGTGTCTGTAGGAGTTTGTAATCTCTCTCCATAGTGGCTGTAGGAGCTTGCAATCTCTCTCTCTCCATAGTGTCTGCAGGAGTTTGTAATCTCTCTCTCCATAGTGGTTGCAGGAGTTTGGAATCTCTCTCTCCATAGTGTCTGCAGGAGTTTTCAATCTCTCTTCCCATAGTGGCTGCAGGAGTTTGCAATCTCTCTCTCTCCACAGTGTCTGCAGAAGTTTGCAATCTTTCTCTCCACAGTGGCTTCAGGAGTTTGCAATCTCTTTCCATAGTGTCTGCAGGAGTTTGCAATCTCTCTCTCCATAGTGTGTGTATTCAGGAGTTTGCAATCTCTCTCTCCATAGTGTCTGCAGGAGTCTGCAATCTCTCTCTCCATAGTGTCTGCAGGAGTCTGCAATCTCTCTCTCCATAGTGTCTGCAGGAGTTTGCAATCTCTGTCTCCATTAGTGGTTGCAGGAGTTTGCAATCTCTCTCTCCATAGTGTCTGCAGGAGTCTGCAATCTCTGTCTCCATTAGTGGTTGCAGGAGTTTGCAATCTCTCTCTCCATAGTGTCTGCAGGAATTTGCAATCTCTGTCTCCATTAGTGGTTGCAGGAGTTTGCAATCTCTCTCTCTCTCTCTCTAGTGTCTGCAGGAGTTTGCAATCTCTCTTCCCATAGTGGCTGCAGGAGTTTGAAATCTCTCTCTCTAGTGTCTGCAGGAGTTTGCAATCTCTCTGGTAGTGAATGAATGTCCCCCTTTCTCCACATTCTTGCCAGGGTTTGGTGTTTTTTGTTTTCTTGATCTTAGCCAGTCTGACTGGGGCAAGATGAAATGTTTAAGTAGTTTTGATTTGTAATATCCCTAATTATGAAGGCTCTTGAACCCCTTTACGTTGTTTCTTAGCCATTTTTGCTTCTCTCTGCTCAGGTCCTTAGCCCATCTTTTTATTGGGTCATTTGTTTTCTTCTTTGTTTTTGAGTTCTTTGTATATTCTGGATATTAACCATCTATTGGATGTGTAGCTAGACAAGATTTTTTCCCACTCTGTGTATTCTAGTTCACTTTCTTGGTTGTTACTTTTGCTGTATAAAGCTTTTGTGTTTAATGAGGTCACACTGGTTGATTGTTAAACTTAATTCCTGAGGAACTGATGTCCTATCCTACACCGACATCTTGTAGGGTACTGCTTATTTTTCTTCCAGTAGTTTCAGAGTTTCAGCTTTCACATTGAAGTTCCTGATCCATTTGGAGTTGACTTTTGTACAGGGTGAAGGACAGGAGTCTAATTTCGTTCTTCTACAGGTGGAGACCCTGTTTTGTCAGTATCATTTGTTGAAGATGCTGCCTTTCCTCCAGTGTGTGTTCTGGGAACCTTTGCAAACATCAGGGGACTGAACCTGGATACACTCATGTTTGGATCTTCTATTATGTTCCATTGAGTCACGTGACTGTTTTACTGCCGCTTTTATGAATATAGCTCTGTAATTCAGTTTGAGATCTGGTATGGTAATCTCCCTAGCATTGCTTTTTTTGTTCAAGACTGCTTTGGTTATCTGGGTCTTTTTAAAATTCCATATGAATTTTAGGATGTTTTTCTAGCTCTGTGAAGGATGTCATGGGAATTTTGATTAGCATTATATTGGATCTACAAGTTTCTTTTGGTAGGATGGTCATTTTCACAATATTAATTCTACCCATCCATGAGAATGGGACATATTTCTGTATTTTTCTGTCTTCTTCAACCTCTTTCTTCAGCGATTAAAAATTTTCATTGTAGTGACCTTTAATGTCTTTGGTTAGGTTAAGTCTTAGATATTTTTTGAGGCTATTGTGAATAGGAGGGTTTCCATAAACACTTTCTTTGATTGCTTGTTATTGGTATATAGAAAAACTACTCATTTTTGTAAATTGATTTTTTTTTTTGTCTTCTTGAGACAGGGTCTCCCTTTAGTCCCAGCTGGCCTGGAGCTCACTATGTAGACCAGGCAGGCCTTGAACTCACAAAGATCCACCTGCCTCTGTCTCCCAAGTGCTAGGATCAAAGGCGTGCGTCACCACGCCCGGTGTAAATTGATTTTGTAACGTGCTGCTTTGCTGGATTATTTCTAGAAGTTTTCTGGTGGAATTCTGGGTTCCTTTATATGTAATGTCATAGCATCTGCAAATAGAGATAATTTGATCTTTTCCCTTTAATTTCCTTCTCAATTTATTGCTCTAGCAAGAGTTTCAAGTACTATATTGAAGAGGATTGGAATAGTTGACAGCCTTGTCTGGTTATTGACTTTAGTGGGAATGCTTCCAGTTTTTCTCTATTTAGAATGATGTTGTCTGTGGGTTTGTTGTATACAGCTTTAATTGTGTTGAGGTATATTCCTTCTAAACCAATTTCCTCCTTTAACATAAATGCATGTTGGATTTCGTCAAAGGCCTTTTCTGCTTCTATTGAGATAACCATGTGATTTTATCTTATCTATTTATATGCTTTATTACATTTATTGACTGATATATTGACCCATCCCTGCATTTCTGGAATAAAGCTGACCTGATCATGGTTGATTGTTTTGATGTGTGTCCGTATACAGTTTGTGAGTATTTTGTTGAGAATTTTTACATCTATGCTCATTAAAGATTTTGGCCTATAGTTTTCCTTTTTTGTGTGTTTTTTCCTAGTTTTGGTATTAGAGCAGCACTGCAGTTTAGAGGAAGGAGCTTGGGAGTTCTCTCTTGGTTTCGATCTTTTTGAAAAATTTAAGTATTGTGTTCTGAAGTTCTTTGAATGTTTCATAGCATTCTGTTGTGAATCCATATGGGCCTGGGGATTTTTTTTAGATGGGAGATTTTATATTATTTTTTAATTTGCTTATTTGTTCATCCATTTCATTTAGATTTTCAAGTTTAATAGTATTAAAAGTATTCCATTATAATATTCTGGATCTTTTTGGCATCTGTTATGATGTTTACCCTTTTTTTCTGATTTTGTTTATTTGGATTTTCTCTTTCTTTCTTCTGGTTAACTGAGGATGAGGATCTACTGATGTCGTTTAACTTTTCTTTTTTTTCTTTTTTATGGCTGTTTGAGCAGAATGTTTCCATTTTTTGTTTCTTCTTAAGTTTTATTTTAATTGACAAATAACAAGTACATTTATTTAAGTGTACAATGTCATTGGTGTTTTGATACATGTACACACCTTGGAATATAGAAACTAGGCTGATTATTATTTTTTCATTCTTTTTTTCACATAAATTTATTTTTATTTTTTTTAACAAATCTAGACCCATGTTCCCGCCCATTCCCCCACCCCGCCAGAGCTCATGCATTCTGCCAAACATGCTTTTCATCTCTTTCTCAGTCTTTCTCAATATTCTCCATGAGGAAGTTGACTGTTTTGAGCAGAAGTTCACTGTTTCAGTCAGTTCTTTGATGCAGTATTTTCTGTTGTTGTTGTTGTTTCCAAAATGCATTATGTCCAACTGCTTTGTACAGAAGCTCAGGGGGCCCTACACAAGAAATACTTACAACTGGGTAATTGGCACTAGCATCCACAGATGAGGGATACCATTCGTCGTTTGTTTTTCTGGGACTGTGTTACTTCACTCAGCATGATGTCCTCTAGCTCCAGCCATTTTCCTGCAAAGCTCGTGATGTCGTCTTTCTTTACTGCTGCATAGAACTCCATTGTGTAGATGTACCACATTTTCTCTATCCATTCGTCAGTTGAGGGGCATTTAGGTTGGTTCCAGCTCTTTGCTATTGTGAAGAGAGCTGAAATAAACATGGCCGTGCATGTATCTCTGTGGTGGCGTAAGTCTTGAGGGTACATGCCCAGGAGTGGTATGGCTGGGTCGGGTGGCAAGTTCATTCCAAGTCTTCCAAGGGTTCTCCACACTGCTTTCCATAGTGGCTGTACGAGTTTACATTCCCACCAGCAGTGGATGAGTGTTCCCCTTTCCCCACAACCTCTCCAGCACTTGGTATCATTTGTTTTCTTGATCCTAGCCAGTCTTACTGGAGTAAGATGATATCTTAAAGTGGTTTTGATTTGCATTTCCTTAATGATTAGTGATGTTGAGCAGTTCTTGAGGTGTTTCTCAGACATCTCTAATTCCTCGCTTGTGAAGTCTCTGTTCAGTTCTTTGCTCCATCTATTGAGCGGGTCGTTTGTTTTCTTTTTTCTTTGTTTTTTGAGTAGTTTATATATTCTGGAAATCAATGCTTTGTCAGATGTATCTGCAGTGAAGGTTTCCTCCCACTCTGTGGGATTTCTCTTCACTTCCTTGATTGTTTCTTTTGATGTACAGAAGCTTTTGAGTTTGATGAGGTCCCATTTGTCAATTGTCGACCTTAATTCTTGTGCAGCTGCTGTCTGATTTAGGAAGTCTTTTCCTACGCCTATGTCTTGTAGTCTGCTGCCAACTTTTTCTTCTATCACCTTCAGAGTTTGGGGTTTCACGTTGAGGTCTTTAATCCATCTGGAGTTGACTTTTGTACAGGGTGAGAGGTAGGGGTTTAATTTCATTCTTCTACAAGTGGTGATCCAGTTTTGCCAACACCACTTGCTGAAGATGCTGTCTTTTCTCCATTGTGGTTTCTTGGCCCCCTTGTCAAATATGAGATGGCTGAAATTGTATGTGCTCAGATTTGGATCTTCGGTTTTGTTCCATTGGTCAACAGGTCTGTTTTTGTGCCAGTACCAGGCTGTTTTTATGACTATAGCCCTGTAGTATAGTTTAAAATCTGGTATAGAGATCCCTCCTGTGTAGCTCTTTTCACTCAGGATTGATTTGGCTATTCGGGGTCTTTTGTTTTTCCAAATGAATTTAAGAACTTTTGTTTCCAAGCCTGTGAAGAAACTCTTGGGGATTTTGATTGGGATTGCATTAAATCTATACAAGAGTTTTGGTAAAATGGACATTTTTACAATGTTAATTTTCCCAATCCATGAGCATGGGAGGTTTTTCCATCTTCTGAGGTCTTCTTCAATTTCTTTCTTTAAGGGTTTAAAATTTTTGTTGTAGAGGTCTTTGGTGTCTTTGGTTAGGTTTGTTCCTAGGTATCTTATTGTTTTTGAGGCTATTGTGAGTGGGAAGGTCTCTTTGAATTCTTTCTCCAGTTGCTTGTTCTTGGTGTAAAGAAAGGCCATTGATTTTCTAAGGTTAATTTTGTATCCTGCCACTTTGCTGAAGCTGTTAATCGTTTCTAGGAGTTTTCTGGTGGAGTTTTTTGCATCCCTTAAGTAAACAATCATATCATCAGCAAATAGGGATAGTTTGACTTCCTCTTTTCCAATTAGTACTCCTTTAATATCCTTTTCTTGCCTTATTGCTCTAGCAAGTGTTTCAAGCACTATATTGAAGAGGAGTGGTGATAGGGGGCAGCCTTGCCGAGTTCCTACCTTTAAAGGGAATGTTTCTGTCATTTCCCCATTTAGGATGATATTGGCTGTGGGTTTCCTGTATATGGCTTTGATTACATTGAGGAATGATCCCTCCAATCCAATTCCTTCTAGGACTTTAAGCATGAAGGGATGCTGGATTTTGTCAAAGGCTTTTTCAGCATCAATTGAGATGATGGTGTGGTTTTTGTCTTTGATTCCGTTTATGTGTTTGATGATGTTTATTGATTTTCGTATGTTGAACCATCCCTGCATCTCTGGTATGAATCCAACTTGGTCATGATGGATGATCTTCTTGATGTGGGTCTGTATGCGATTTGCCAGTATTCTGTTTAGAATTTTGGCATCTGTGTTCATGAGGGAGATGGGTCTATAATTCTCCTTTTTAGTTGTATCTTTGCCTGGTTTTGGTAATAGAGTGATGTTGGCTTCATAGAAGGAATTTGGGAGAGTTCCCTCTGATTGTATACTTCTAAACAGTTTCAGAAATAATGGTTGTAGGTCTTTTTGAAATGTTTTATAGAATTCTGCTGTGAAACCGTCTGGGCCTGGGCTTTTTTTAGTTGGGAGGCTTCTTACTACATCCTCTATTTCTTCATATGTTATGGGTCTGTTTAAGCTGCTGGTCTCCTCTTGGCCAAGCTTTGGTGATTCCCAAGATTTCAGATATTCATCCATTTCTTCTAGATTTTCAAACTTGGTAGAATATAGGTTCTTGTAATATTCCCATATAATTTTCTTGATCTTTTCCTTGTCCGTTGTGATATTTCCCTTTTCATCACAGATTGTATTGATTTGGAGTTGTTCCTTCTTTCTTTTTGTTAACTGGGCTAGAGGTCTGTCTATCTTGTTTATTCTTTCAAAGAACCAACTTTTGGCTTCATTGATTTTTTGTATTGTTTTCTTTGTTTCTATTTCATTGATTTCTGCTCTGATTTTTGTTATTTCTTCCTGTCTGTTGCGTTTAGGGTTCATCTGTTGTTGCCTCTCAAGTGCTTTTAGCTGTAGTGTTAGATCATTCACTTGTGCTCTTTCTGTTTTTCTAATGTAGGCACCCAGGGCTATAAATTTCCCTCTTAGGACTGCTTTTAAGGTATCCCATAAGTTTTGTTGTGTTGTATTGTCATTGTCATTCAGTTCCAGGAATGTTTTTATTTCTTTCTTTATCTCTTCCTTGACCCATTCATTATTCAAGAGTGTGTTGTTTAGTCTCCATGTGTTCTTGTAGGCAGGAGGGCTTGTCCTGGTGTTGATGTTGAGCTTCATTGCACTGTGGTCTGACAGGATGCATGAAATTATTTCAATCTTTTTGTATTTGTAGAGGTTTCTTCTGTGTCCCAGGATGTGGTCGATTTTGGAGAATGTTCCGTGGGGTGCTGAGTAGAAAGTGTATTCTCTGGTATTAGGATGGAATGTTCGGTAGAGGTCTATGAGGTCCATTTGGTGTATCATATCGTTCAGTTCAGATGTCTCTCTGTTTATTTTTTGTCCTGTTGACCTATCCAAAGGACTCAGTGGGGTATTGAAATCTCCCACTATGAGTGTGCTGGGGTTAGTCTGTGACTTGTGGTCCTGGAGAATTGTCTTTATAAAGTTTGGTGCACCAGAATTTGGGGCATATATATTCATAATTGTGAAATCTTCTTGGTGGATTGTTCCTTTGATGAAAATGTAATGGCCTTCTTTGTCTCTTCTGATTTCTTTTACTTTGAAGTCTATTTTATCCGATATTAAAATAGCAACACCTGCTTTCTTTTTGGTACCATTTGCTTGGAATATTTTTTTCCATCCCTTCACTTTAAGGTGGTGCCTGTCCTTGAAGGTAAGATGTGTTTCTTGCAGACAGCATATCGATGGATTCTGTTTCCTAATCCAGTCTCCCAGTCTATGTCTTTTGATTGGGGAATTTAGTCCATTAATATTTAAGGTTATGACTGATAGGTTTGTGTTGCTTCCTTTTGCCTTATTATCCATCTGCGGTTTTGATTTAGGTTTCTACTTCTGCAGTTATGCTTTTATTGATTTCTCCTTCTAGTTGCCTGGGGTTGGTTGCTCCTTTCTTCTGTTCTTTGAATTGCTTCAAGTATTCTCTGAAGGGTTGGTTTTCCGGACATGTATTCTTTCAAGTTGTTTATGTCATGGAAGATTTTCCTCTCTCCTTCCACTATGATTGACATTTTTGCTGGGTATAGTAACCTGGGCTGGCATCCATTGTCCCTCAACACTGGGAATGCTTTGCTCCAGGTTCTTCTTGCCTTCATCGTTTGCTGTGAGAAGTCCGTTGTTATTCTGATAGGTTTCCCCTTATAGGTCACTTGTTGTTTTTCTCTTGTCGCTTTAAGAATTTTCTCTTTGTTTTGGGTGTCCAGCATTTTAACTATGATGTGGCGTGGAGAATTTCTTTTCTGATCTTGTCTGTTTGGAGTTCTATGTGCTTCTTGTATTGGTATTGGTTTGTCCTTTTTTAGTTTGGGGAAGTTTTCATCTATTATTCTGTTGAAGATCTGATCAATACCATTCTCTTGGGATTCTTCTCCTTCCTCTATTCCTATGATGCGGAGGTTTGATCTTTTCATAGTGTCCCACAGCTCCTGGTTGTTCCATTTTTGTGTATTTTTAAATTTTTCATAATCTTTCCTTGAGGTTTTTAGTTGTTCTGTGTTGTCCTCCAGGTCTGATATTCTTTGTTCTGCTTCCTCCATTCTGCTTCTGAGGCTTTTTTCATTCCTTTCCTCTTGAATGGATGAGTGTTTGATTTCCTTTTTCATTTCCTCTTCTGATTTCTTTAGTGTTTCTATTTCTTTTTGGAGCTTCTCGATCTCTTTTTGTAGCTCTTTTGTTTGCTGGTTGGTTTCTTTTTCTTTTTCAGCATGGGATCTTTTCAGTGTTTCTACTTCCTTCCGGAGCTTGTCATTCTCTCTCTCTCGGTCCTCATTCTCTTTTCTTAGTTCTTTAATTTGTTCTTTATGATCTTGTAGTTCTTTAAATATGTTCCCAATTGTGTTTCTGATGTCTGTGTCCTGGGGCATCCCCAGAGGGATCCCACTGCAGGAGTCTTCCATAGGGTTGGTAAAGCTTGGCGTGGGATTATCCTGCCCCTTTCCAGTGTTGTCTCTTCTTCGTGATCCTGGCATATGGGCTTCTCCTTGCCTGTATTCCAATGTGAGTCCTAAATGCCTCTTCACTGTGTTGAAGGCTTGCTTTGCTTGCTTCCTTCAGATGCCTCTTGATAATCCCAGGGGGCGGGGAGGGGGGACGGGGGGAGGGAGGCCTCTTCAGCCTGCACCCCAGTACCTTCCGCTGGCCTCAGGAGATCTCAGATCTCAAGAGTCACACAAGCCCACCTTTAATACTGGCTGGGAGGATAACTCTGCCCCCACAGCCACAAAATCCAATCAAGCCAAAGAACGCACCTTTAATCCCAGCTGGGAGGATAACTCCGATCCCACAGCCACAAATACCAGTCAAGCCAAAGACAGCTGGACCAAGGGATCAACAATCAGCTTTGCTGAGGCACCTAGTTCCTACCTGTCTCCTGCTCTTCCTTCCACTGGCCTCAGGAGATCTCCCTTTTTTTTCAAATATTAAAAATTTTCAATTTTGTCATCCAGTCTTGATATTCTGTTTTCCATTTAATTAATTCTGCTTGTGAGACTTTTTCCTGTCATTTCAAATCTATGTAATGACTTATTTCAGCTTGGGTTTACTTTGATATTTCTATCTCTTTTGTGAATTCACTTTTCAAGTCGTGACATATTTTGGTCATTTCATTAAGTTGTGTATTTGTATTTTCTTGAACCTCAGTCAGGAATTTATTCCTATCCTCTTTGAGTTGTTTATGTGTTCTTTAAGTTATGATTGTTCTTTTAAATTCTCCATCTTAGTGTTCCTCTGGGTGGTTCTCATTGTATTATACTTCGGTAGGACTGGTGGGTTTTGTTGGGGACACAGTTTCTTGGTTTTTCAAAATATTTGTGTTTTTGCCTTATCATTTGTGCATATGGATTTCTTTTGTTAGCTGAGTATCTGATACAAATTTCTCATCTGCTTTTGTTAAAGTTTGGTTTTGTTTATGTTGTTGATGTAGCTTGGGTTGCTTTCTGTTTAGACATGAAGAGTTAGTAGTTGTGTTTTTCAGGTTCTTGTTGTTGATTTTTGTTGGTGGGACTGGATGATGGTTCTGACTCATTAGTGAAATGTTTTTTGGTGGGTTGTAGGGAATTCAAAGTTAATGGCAGTCCAGTGGCTGGTTTGCGCAGGCTAGGGAGGAGGACTCAGGCAGGAAGATCAAGAGGCAGTTGTAGAGCCAAGGCTGGGGTGGGAGTATCATGGGAAGGGCCCAAGTATCTACTCAGCATAGGTAGCTGGAGCTGTTGATTATAGGTAGCTTGAGTTCAGGGGATCAGATCCCAGGGGCAGCATCTGGGTAGTCTGAGACAGTCTGGGTGGTCTGAGGCAGGAAGAGCAGGATCAGGCCTAGGCTCAAGGCTGGAATGGGAACAGTGTGGGGAGATAGAATGGAGCTGGTCAGGTTGGGTGCAGGTGAATCAAGCCATAGTAGGGAGGATCTGACTTACTAGCAGAGTATGCAGGTGTCTGGCCGACAGATCAAGAAAGAGGGGCCTATGGGCAAGGTGTACACATTTTCCTATTCCTTATATATATATTTACTAGGTATGTGCCTTTCAAATCGAAAAATCCATGGAGGTCAGTTAGAGGAGAGGAGGGGCTTCTTGGGAGGTACATAAAATCCAGTGCTATAAAGGGGGAGGGGAGAAATAGAACAGCAAGTGTTAAATGGAGTGGAGAGTTGGAGCACAAGGTAGAGAAGAGTATGGGGAGAAACAACTAACATGAAATGTCTTTAGAAAAAGTCATATGGAGGGCTGGAGACATGGATCAGTGGTTAAGAGCACTGACTGCTCTTGCAGAGGACCTGGGTTTGATCTCCAGTACTCCCCTGGTGGCTGATAACCATCTATAACTCAGTTCCAGGGGATCTGATGTCCTCTTCCGACTTCCATAGGCACTGCATGACACAGGTGCAGTTATATGTATGCAGACAATATATTCGTACACACCAATAAAAATAATAAGAGTGCTGAGTAGCTTTAGTGTCAACTTGACACACCTGGGTTGGGGAATTGCTTCCACTGGAATTGCCTGTGACCATATCTGTAAGGCATCTTCTTGATTGTTGAGTGATGTGGGAGCGCCCAGCACACTGTGGGTGGTGACACCCCTGGGCAGCTTGTGTATTGTATAAGAAAGCAGGATGGGCCAGGGGAGCAAGCCAGTAAGCAGCGTTCCTCCATGGCCTGTGCTTTAGCTCCTGCTTCCAGGTTTCTGCCCTGAGTCCTACCTGGGCTCCCTCAGTGATGAACTGTGACCTAGGAGATGTAAGATGAGTAAACCCTTTCCTCCCAAAGTTGGTATTGGTCAGACTGTTTTGTCATAGCATTTGAAGGCAAACTAGACCAATAAGTAAAATATAAAAAAGGAAAAAGTCATATGGAAGCCTACCAGTGTAGAAGCTTAAAACATGTATATATGTATGTATATGCAACGGTGAGTTTAAATGGAGTTATCCTATAACGGGGGAGGGGGATAATGCTCTCAACAGCCACCAGAAATAAATAGTCCAAACCAAGAATACACTCCCTCTTTTGGAGTTATTGAGTAGAGAGACCCCATAGACCATCAAGAAAATCTGTGTTGCCATTGCTCTTGATTGTGCTCCAAAACTTAGTGGTAAGAACCTATTGCTGAAGACACTACCTATGTGAATTATAGAGCAAACATGGAGACATCAAGTTGCCACTGACCTCAAAGCTTCATCTCCATGGCCTAGCTTCATAGTGCTAGAAGCACAATGCATGCTACTGGAAGAAAAAAGTAGTCATCAACCTTACCCAACTGTGAACCCTGTGAGATAGAGTAACTGGCCTGGCAGCATATGCCAACTGGTGCCATAGTAGGATGATTATTACAGGAGCTACTGACCACTGTCTGACTGAACTTAAGATTTGCTTCATAAAATAGAACCCAGACCTGGCAGTACTATCCATCCAAGAACCTGTGGCTAGATAGGGCACAGGCCACATGAGAGAGACTAGTACTACTACTATGCTGCTAAATGGGCATAGTATTGAACCAACTCCAAATGACTCATTGTTATTCCCATAGATTAGTGTATCTCTCAGTTTTCGTCAGTGAAGCTTCTGGCAGCAGGCAGTAATGATCACAGAAATCCACAACTAATCAAGGTGCAGAAAATAAGACAGTATTGAGTACTCAGCCCTAAATGGGACACTTATAATACCCTCTCTCCTCCCAAGGCATGGGAATAATTGTGGAAGAAAAACTCTAAGAGCCAGAGATGGTGGAAGAGTGCAAGGAAACCGTGCTTTCCAGGCACAGTAGGGTGATGCACATACAAACCCCCAGCCCTTGTGATAGCATTCACAAGACCTGTGTGAGCCCCAGCCAGACAAACCCCAGCATGGATGTGGAGGTGGGCAAGAAAGCGCAGCCCCCGCTGAGGAACTCTTGGCAACTGACAGCTGATGGGAGAGGGAATCGGTTTTCTTTAAGGGTGTGATGATGTGTTGGCTGACCAGGCAGGCTCCAGCAGACGGACCTATAGCCAAGCATTTGGGGAACACAAATTAGACTCCATAGGCCTTATACAAATAATAGAGGACATGAAGTGGGGACAAGGTAAGGAGGTGGGGTGGATTTGAAAGGAGATGGGGAGGGCTCTGAATATGATCACTGTATGAAATTCTCAGTCAATGAAAGTATTTTTTTTATCGATGCTTTGTGTATTTCATACATCATTTTCCAATTCAGTTCAGGCATATATCCCCTTCCCTTCCCCCCACCCCACCCTACCCATCCCAGATCATGCATTCTGCCATAACTTTTCTGCATCTTTCTCTGTTTTTTGTTTTGTTTTGTTTTCATTTTTTTTAACAATAAGTGATAATCTGTGAGTACAAGCATCCTTCATGTAAAACCAATTTGCGAGCAGTTATGCCCAAACCCACACAGCTCATAGGTCCCACCATCCAGCAGTGGGGGCTTGTATGTTCAATCAAGTTGATCAAATGAGTGTCCAGTCTATATTGTTGTAGTTACACCATTCACCCCAATCGCAGCCCTTACATTCTACCACGCCCCCTCTTCCACAGATTGTTCCCTAGGCTTAGAAAAGGGGCACAGGTGGATGAGAAGCAAAACACTCTACTTTCTCTGGAGCTGTTGTCTTGGTCTCTAGTCAATTCTGGCTGTTTTCTTTCATGGG
>VZQC01000760.1:160547-232413 GCA_009823505.1 Rhizomys pruinosus | reverse complement strand
TTTTATTTTTTTTTGGTGTTTTCGAGACAGGGTCTCCCTGTAGCCCCAGCTGTCCTGGAACTCACTCTGTAGACCAGGCTGGCCTCGAACTCACAAAGATCCTCCTGCCTCTGCCTCCCGAGTGCTAGGATTAAAGGCGTGCGCCACCACGCCCGGCATTTTTTTTTCTTTTTTTTTGAGACAGGGTCTCCCTATAGGCCCAGCTGGCCTGGAACTCATTCTGAAGACTGGCCTGGCCTTGAACTCACAGAGATCCACCTCTGCCTCCTGAGGGCTGGGATTAAAGGTGTGCATGCCACGACTGACTTAAAGACAGTTCTTAGCCACCATGTGGGTGCTGGGAATCAAACCCGGGTCCTCTGCAAGAGCAGTCAGTGCTCTTTTTTAATTCTTTTATTTCTTATTTTTTATGTGTATGAGTGTACTGTCTGCATGTAGGATGGTGCACCTATGTCGTGCAATGCCTCGGAGGTCAGAAGAGGGTGTCGGATTCTCCTGGAACTGGAGTTAAAGACGGTTCTTAGCCACCATGTGGGTGCTGGGAATCAAACCCAGGTCCTCTGCAAGAGGAGTCGGAGCTCTTAACCACTGAGCCATCTCTCCAGCCCCAAGAGCAGTCAGTGCTCTTAACTGCTGAGCCATATCTCCAGCCCCCATCAACTATATTTCTATGGTCAGAGTTAAGAGTAGGACCAAGAAGAAAAATTAACCAGGGAAAAGGAACTGTGAAGGATTTGCAGGAGGTCACATTTCTTAGGTTGGACATACACACTTAGTAGGCATCCACTTTATGTCTAAGACTTCATGTGCACAAACAGTGCTAGGAAGCTATCATTAGTTTCCTGCTATAGACATAGAAACCAAGGCTGGGAGGAGGCCAATCAGGTTGACTAATGTCGTCTTAGAACAAGCGTCTTGTTCAGCACTTGAGCTTGCTGGGCTGCCCATCTACAGGGATTTTGTTCATGTCTGAGCACTGCTTTCAACTCAGCTCTGTCAAATTTCTCCTTCCTGCTCCTCTCTGGGATGTTAGCCACAGACCACCATTTATGGATATTTTCAGAAATGTATCTTATAATGTTGAATGAATAGCTGAAAACACACAAATAATTCCATCAAACCTTAAGAAACTGCTATTCTTTGTCAAACCTTATTTAAAGCCCAGACCAGTTTAAAGACATTCAGTTTAAAATAGCCTTACCTCCAGTCTAGCACCTACCTCTGCCTCTCACTCTTCTCCTGTGCTGCCTCCCTGTAGGAATGTGGGGTGTGGTCCCATATAGGTCCCTGCTGAAGGACTCCGAGGAGAGCAGGCAAGGCAACCCTATGTTCACCCTTCCTTCTCTGAACCTGTGGCCTTGCTTCTCTGATAGTCTGGGGTCCAGGAGAGAGATAAAGAAAGACCTTTCTCACACAGCAGTGAGTTGTAACAGGACCTAGAACAGCTGTCTCCTGGGGTGTACGTATTAGAGGTCTTCAGAAGGGCCTGCCTGTGTTCTTATGAGTACGAGGGGCTCCTTACTGCCTGATGACCCAGCTCCACTGCCCCCACCTTGGGGGCCCATGATGCATCTTTTACTTCTGGGCCCTCTTCAAGGGGCCCAGTCCCCCCCAGGAGAAGCCCTCTCTTCACCCCGCCTTCTCCAAGTCCTCCCCTAACCCCAGCGCTCCACAAGACTGTGCGCTTGCCACTGTTTCCCAGCTGCACTGTTTCTTCTCACTTCCCTTTTCTTCTGCTCAGCAGGGAATGAAAATAAAGCCAGCAAATCTAAACCCAAAGACAGAGGAACTTCTTCATCCTGTGAGCGCCTGGATCTTTAGAAGTTAATTTTCTTGGGGTGCCTTGTTGATTGGGTGGTGGGAGGTGGAGAGGAGGGGATATTGCATTAACAGTCCTGTTCCCAGGCTGATAACTGCACTCAATTCCCTTCCCACATTGGCTGAGTGGACACACATGGGGAGGGAAGCTGAGGGCCCAGTGGGAGAGGCGGGTAGACAGGTCTGACCGCTTTGTCATCAGTCTTGAGCACACAGCTGACTCCGAGGGTCTCCTTGTTTTTCTGGTGTTCTTAGTATACACTCAGCACTGTGTTCCATGTAGCATCTTCGTGTCACCGAAGATTATTTTTTTCATGGGAGAAAAAGACAAAAATAAATCAGACAAGGCCGAAGACATACCTCAGGGGTAGAGCCCTGAGTTCAAAAGTCTTGAGTTCAATTCCTAGTACTGCAAACAATCAAACAAACCAAAACCCAAAGCAAACCAACCAGCCAACCAACCAAACCTCAAAACAACAAACCAGACTATATGTCAAAATGAACCAAATACGGCAGAGTAAAGGCTAGAGAGAAACCAAGGGCAGAGGGGCCCCTTGCCTGTGGACAGTGGGGACTGTTGGGCAATTCTGGGCAAAAGGAAATGCAGGGAAACGTGTGTGAACTCAGTTACATGGAGACACAGAGTTGCTTTTCAAAGTCTGTGTTCTATCTTCATTGTATCTGGCAATATTTATAAGGTTTCACTGTACCAGGCTTTCTGGGAGCCTGTTTGACCCACTCGTGTTTCCAGAAATTGTCCCTGGGTGGGGGTAAGGGCTAAACCACGAGTGATGTTTGTTGACTGTGTCAGCCTCTCCAGGGAAGGGGACCTAATGTTCAGTGTATCAGGGACCAAGACTACAGCTAGAAGCTGGAGGTTGAGCTCATCCCCCCTTAGTCTTGCTCACAGGGTCCCAGAAAGCCAACCCCCAGCCAAAGTAGCAGCTCTTCCTAAGCTGTGGGCTTGAGGGGATGGACAGCGACCTTAGCTATGGTTGACCACTTCCCTAACTGTGGCTCAGATCTCTGTTCCAGTCTGGCTGGATGTTTGAATCTAGGAAGTATAAGGCAGCCTAGGTTGGCAAGAGACTAGACAGCGGAGACTAGACAGCGGTCCCTGAGCTCGCTCAGAGTTTTACCCTGGATCAGGCTCTGATTGCTTCTCAGCACGGCCACCGCACTTGGACAGGGCTCCGGCCTGGGCCCTCTCTCGCCTTCGCTCCTGCTGGCGTTTACAGGTGAGTCTTGCTCATGGAGACCCTCAGAGCAGGCAGGGGAAGGGCAGAGGTGGCCAAACCCAGCCGCCTTGTGTTCCACTCTGGAGGCCGAAGCCCAGAACGCTTGTCTGCTCTGTTTTTGCGTTTTTCCCTCACTGTGGACCTCTTGGGAAAAGGGAGATGGTGGAAGTGTGAGGGCCAGAGGGGGAACATGGAACCCAGAGGCGAGGTCTGGGAGGGAGAAGCCCAGGTTCTCTGATGCCAGCTCTGGTCTGGGTGGCTACCAGAGTAGAGGGTGTGAAAATGTGAAAGACACAGAGAGAAACCCCCTGGGTAGGCTCCTGGATTCAAAGTCAGACAGATCTACTAATCCCTCTGTATGCACTGACAGATTATTTAAATGACTGAGTAAGTCACTAAATGTCTGTGTGTCTTTCCTCTTCTGGGAAGCGGGGACAACTACTATCCTCCCACAACTAGGCGGTAGGTGAAAATTAGCACCTATTCCTGGAAGTGTTTTATAAGCCGCCAAGGTGCTCTGTGTTGGTCAAGATGGACGAAATACCTG
This sequence comes from Rhizomys pruinosus, assembly GCA_009823505.1. Classification (NCBI taxonomy): domain Eukaryota; kingdom Metazoa; phylum Chordata; class Mammalia; order Rodentia; family Spalacidae; genus Rhizomys; species Rhizomys pruinosus. The sequence goes on along the minus strand of VZQC01000760.1, from coordinate 228,810 downwards.
AAGGAACCAGAACTGTGGGGTGAGAGGAGACATCACTTGAGCTGTCCTCTGCCACTTAACATTCCTGTGTTTGTCATCCCCATCACTTGACCTTGAGTTCCTGTCACTAGACCCTCGGATCTAACACAGTCTGAACACATCAGGGGTGCAGGCAAAGGCAGCCTGATACAGGTAAGCCACTGTGCTGAAATCTCCAAAAAACCTTCAGAGAGAGGAAAATCATTATTTTAGGGGATAAGCCAGGATTGGCCACATGCTGTTGCATACCGGATGCATCCGACTCGGAGAAGACAGTCACAGTTGCTCTCTTTTGCAGCCAGGTAGCCTTTCATCTCTCTGAGGGGCCCAGATGAGAGGACATGGCCCCCAAATTCAGTCCCTTTCAACTGCAGTGCTGGTCCTTTCAAAAACTCCAGTGACCTCAGTGTCAGCCGGTTGAAGGACAGCGATGAACATCCAGCCTCAGCCCCGCACCTGGTGCCCCTCAATGACTCTTACTCTGTCACCAGCAAGGCATGGGTTATGCTGAGCCAGCACGACGTCTTGTCTCAGATCACCTGTGAAGTCACCCACAGGGACCTCGAGGAGCCCCTGCAAATGGCCATCAGTCTTTCCCAAGTGCTCAGAGGTGTGTGAGCAGCTCGGTAGGGGGTGGTGCCATCCTGAATGTATGCTTTATTTCCCCCAAAGCCCCATTTTAAAAATGGGGAACTGGAATTGCTCACTGTCAGACTTGAACACATGTACAGTCATTCAAAACAGGTTCCAGAGGCCGGCCATCTGGGTTTCATTCTTAACTGCTTCATATTGTGCCCCATTCCCCTGAACTATTGGAATAAAACTAATACCTACTTTGTAAGTTTCCTGTGAAGATTAAACCATTTGTTCCTTTTAAAATATCCAGAAATGTCCAACACCCAGCAAAATTGCTAGTGAATGCTTGATCTTGCTATTAACTGGCCCAAGCCTCCCTCTCCAGACATATTTGTTCTATTCAGACCATTATTAACGTTCTTTAAAATATTCAAATATTTTCTGCTCAAAACAGTCAACTTCCTCATGGAGAATATTGAGAAAGACTGAGAAAGAGATGAAAGGCATGTTTGGCAGAATGCATGAGCTCTGGTGGGGTGGGGGAATGAGGGGGGACATGGATCTAGAGTTGTTAAAAAAATAAAAATAAATTTATAATTAAAAAAATTCAAATATTGTTAGCTGGACCTGGTGTTAATTCCTGCCACTTGGGAGGCTGAGGCAGGAAGACCACATGTTCAGGGCTTGTGAGGGTTACGAGCCTAGGGAATGTAGGGGAAAATAAGCAGAAAAGGGGGCCGAGGATGTAGTTCAGTGGTAGAGAGCTTGTCTTACATGCATGAATTCCGAGTCGTGGGAAATCTTCAATACTGGGAAAATATTATTCGCTCAGTAAGTGATGAATATCCATTGTACGCCAGAGAAGTGCTGTTGATATCACAGTAAATAAAATAATACACATACATACATATATACATAATCAAAATTACTAATAAAAGAGGATCTGATGTTAGGAGAGGCTTGGAGTTTGGGGAGATGGACCTGGGAGGAGTTAGTGAGATAAATTGAGAGCGTGTGTGTGTGTGTGTGTGTGTGTGTGTGTGTGTGTATGTGTGAGAATATGATTAAAATATATTGAATGTTATAAAATTCTCAAAGAATTAATGAGAATATTACACTTAAATAAATAGGGACTTGGAATGTCCATTAGTGGAGTGCTTGCCTCGCAAGCACAACGTCCTGGGTTCAGTCCTCAGCGCCGCATGAACCAGGAGTGGTGGTGCAGGGCCGCAATCCCAGCCTTTCAGAGGTAAAGGCAGAGGATCAGCAGGAACTCAGGGTGATCCTGCCTGGGCTACAGGGAGTTCAAGGTCACCTTGGAATTCTTGAGACCCTGTCAGTAAACAACTATCTGAAGAGAGAGAGAGAGAGAGAGAGAGAGAGAGAGAGAGAGAGAGAGATCTTGAAACTGATCCCTAGGACAGGGAAATGGAGACTGACTTCCCAACTTTTCCTTGTTATTCCTGTCTAGTTGTCCCCACCATGAAGATCACCACTGAACTCCTGAAGGTTCTGGATCAAGTGCATCAGAAAGTGAACCTGACTTGTCATGTGAGTCACTTCTACCCCCCAAACATTCACCTCACCTGGAAGAAGAATGGGCACAAGATCCTGACTCTAGAGCCCCAGCACACCACCAGGAACCCCGATGGAATGTACTCGCTGAAGCACACGCTACAAGAGGATGCCACTCTGGATGGGAGTGAGTTTGTCTGCTGGGTGGTGCAGGATGACCAGCCTGCAGTGGTGACCAACATCACCCTGAGAGCTCGGGCCTCCGGCAAGGGCAGAGGTGGGTGCCCTCTCCTTCCCATGTCCTACTGCATCATGGTGGGAAGGCCAGAGACTCAGGGAAAGCCTGGGCGAAGGTGGAGGGAAGGTGCCCTCCTTGGTGAAAATACTCTCACAGAGCTGCCCCTAAGATGGGCTCACGTTTCTTCCAGTCATCACCATAAGGGTGTGGGTTATCTCCTGTGTTGTACTTGTGCTGTTGCATGCAAGTTCTCCACCCTAACATTTGACCACAAGACATTCCAGAGGTTGAAGATGGCTGGACTCCAAATAATTTTTTGGAAGGGTATTAATCAAGACCGAATTTAGCTGGATATTTCTGGAAGTCAAATTTGAAGAGAGGACAGAGTTATTGACTCCTTTATCTGGGAAAAAGAGTCACACCAGTGGTCACACCAGTGGGTGTAAATCTCCCTTGTCACCGCCCCCTTCCCTCCCTTTCCTTTTTTTTTTTTGGTCTTTTCGAGACAGGGTCTCCCTGTAGCCCCAGCTGTCCTGGAACTCACTCTGTAGACCAGGCTGTCCTTGAACTGACAAAGATCCGCCTGTCTCTGCCTACACACACCTGCTTTCCTCTTCCTTTACTCTCTCACTCTTGGTGCCTCGGACTATTTCTCCCACAAGGGGGCACTGTGTCCTTGCAGTCCAGAGCTTCTTCGCTTTGGCCCAGCTAGGATTCATCCCCTTAGGAGAATGAATTACTGCCTGGAGCAGAAAGCGTGCTACCAAGAATCTGAGTCACCGCTACCGGAACTGGTTTATGATGCAGCTGCCAGCTCACAAATGCAATGTGCTCCTGTATGTTTCTCTTCTCTCTCATATGAGAATACAGACATTGGTCTCGTCACAAGTCTCTTCTCAAATTTCATTTGAAGGTATTTACTTTTCTTGAAATGTCATGTCTGTCTATACATTCAGCTCCTGCAGTAACTTCAGAGCCTTCTGAGAGTCCAGGCCCAGGTTTTTATCTTGTCTGTTCCTTTCCTGCATATGTGGCTCCTTACCTCTTGGATTAGGGATGGACTTATGTTTGATCTTGGCCAGACTTAGGAGTTGAATGGGTCGGTGTCGGGCTGAAGGTCAGTGCAGCCAGTGCCCATCTGTGTGACCTCAAAGCAGTTCCCTTTCCAACTTCTTTCATCTATGCACTGACAGTAGCCGAGAGTGCTCTGCAGTGGTTGTTTGAAGTGTCCATCGGGCTTGATCCAGAGCTGGGCTGAAAGCAAGAAAATATTAAAAATCACTGATTAACTGTGGAGGTATAGGGGCAAGATATGATGTACAGAAAAATCTCCCTTGAAGTCAGAACTCCTGCCCTGCATTGCCAGTTTTGTTCGTCATGAAGCCCCCTTGAGCCTTTTCTTCCTCTGTGTTTACATTATAAGTATGATTTATAAGCTGATTGACGTGGCATATGCCTGTAATCCCAGAATTTAGGAGGTGATAGCAGGAGAATCATGGATACTTTGTTTATAAACAAAACAGTGTGATGGCAGCCCCGCAGGTGATCCTTTTGAGTCTGATACTGTGCTTGGCACTTGTAGAGTGATTACTATGCACCACACATTCAACAACAGCTCTTTTCCTGATTAACCCTGTGAATTAAGATCTACCCCACTTTATTAGTGATCAAGCAGAGTCACAGAGGGTTAAGTTGCTTGGGCTTTTGGGGGATTGGCAATGAAGTTATAGATGGAGTGAGCCCCGAAGACTGTGCAGCTGATTTTTTTCTCTCTGACCCCCTGTGGACATCAAGGGCTCTCCCCTTTTCAGGAATCAGGCCCAGACCCTGGAGTAAACTACCTTGTTCAGAACTGCTGGCTCTGGCCCTGACTAGCTGTGGACCTGACCAAATTCTCTCACCCATTGACACCACAGTGTCCTTATCTGCTAAGTGGGGACAGTAGGAGCTACATTTCAGGTCGTGAGAGGATTTCATGAGTTCTAGAAAAGCCTATCAGCATGGTATGATTTGCTCTATGTGTCTGCTGTGTGGTGCTTGTTGTCTCTGAACTGCATGGTCCTTGTGGTCTTATTGTCTGTCATCTGCTAGCAGCTCTAGAATCCTGCTCCTGTCAGAAGGAAATATTTAAGTCTCAGTTAAAGAGGAGGTGGTGGGACAGGGTCTCTTGGGAGCTGTTCATACTGGGATTAAAGCCGCCTGCAGTCTCATGGGAGGGTATCTATTTACAGGAAGGAAAGTCCATGTTTACCACCTGGAAGGCCCCCTGCAGGGGTCTGCACCTGGAAGGGGCATCCAATAGAAATACAGATCCTCCGGGTTACCAATGCACCTGGAAGGAACATCCAATAGAAATACACGTCCTCCGGGTTAACAATGCACCTGGAAGGAGCATCCAATAGAAATACACGTCCTCTGGGTTACCAATGCACCTGGAAGGAACATTCAATAGAAATACACGTCCTCTGGGTTACCAATGGACCTGGAAGGGGCATCCAATAGAAATACACGTCCTCTGGGTTACCAATGCACCTGGAAGGAGCATCCAATAGAAATACACGTCCCTGCAAATGGCCATCAGTCTTTCCCAAGTGCTCAGAGGTGTGTGAGCAGCTCGGTAGGGGGTGGTTGCCATCCTGAATGTATGCTTTATTTCCCCCAAAGCCCATTTTAAAAATGGGGAACTGGAATTGCTCACTGTCAGACTTGAACACATGTACAGTCATTCAAAACAGGTTCCAGAGGCCGGCCATCTGGGTTTCATTCTTAACTGCTTCATATTGTGCCCCATTCCCCTGAACTATTGGAATAAAACTAATACCTACTTTGTAAGTTTCCTGTGAAGATTAAACCATTTGTTCCTTTTAAAATATCCAGAAATGTCCAACACCCAGCAAAATTGCTAGTGAATGCTTGATCTTGCTATTAACTGGCCCAAGCCTCCCTCTCCAGACATATTTGTTCTATTCAGCCGAATATATACGTTTTTAAAAATATTCAAATATTTCCTGCGCAAACAGTCAACTTCCTCATGGAGATATTGAGAAAGACTGAAAAAAGAAAGAAAGGCATGTTATGGAGAATGCATGAGACTCTGGTCGGGGTGGGGGAATGAAGGGACATGGATCTTAGGTTGTTAAAAAAAATAAAAGATAATTTATAATTAAAAATTCAAATATTGTTAGCTGGACCTGGTGTTAATTCCTGCCACTGGGAGGCTGAGGCGGAAGACCTACATGTTCGGGCTTGTGAAGGTTTACGAGCCTAGGAAGTAGGGAAAATAGACAGAAAAGGGGGCCAGGCACATGTAGTTCAGTGGTAAGAGAGCTTGTCTTAGCATGCATGAATTCCGAGTCGTGGAAATCTTCAATACTGGGAAAATATTATTCGCTCAGTAAGTGATGAATATCCATTGTACGCCAGAGAAGTGCTGTTCGATATCACAGTAATAAAATAATACACATACATACATATATACATAATCAAAATTACTAATAAAAGAGGATCTGATGTTAGGAGAGGCTTGGAGTTTGGGGAGATGGACCTGGGAGGAGTTAGTGAGATAAATTGAGAGCGTGTGTGTGTGTGTGTGGTGTGTTGTTGTGGGTGTGTATGTGTGGAATATGATTAAAATATATTGAATGTTATAAAATTCTCAAAAGAATTACTGAGAATATTACACTTAAATAAATAGGGACTTGGAATGTCCATTAGTGGAGTGCTTGCCTCGCAAGCACAACGTCCTGGGTTCAGTCCCCAGAACGCATGAACAGGAGTGGTGGTGCAGGGCGCAATCCCAGCCTTTTCAGAGGTAAAGGCAGAGGATCAGCAGGAACTCAGGGTGATCCTGCCTGGGCTACAGGGAGTTCAAGGTCACCTTGGAATTCTTGAGACCCTGTCAGTAAACAACTATCTGAAGAGAGAGAGAGAGAGAGAGAGCAGAGAGAGAGAGAGAGAGAGAGATCTTGAAAAAACTGATCCCAGGACAGGAAATGGAGACTGACTTCCCAACTTTTCCTTGTTATTCCTGTCTAGTTGTCCCCACCATGAAGATCACCACTGAACTCCTGAAGGTTCTGGATCAAGTGCATCAGAAAGTGAACCTGACTTGTCATGTGAGTCACTTCTACCCCCCAAACATTCACCTCACCTGGAAGAAGAATATGGGCACAAGATCCTGATCTAAGCCTCCAGAGCCACACCAGGAACCCCACGATGGCCATGCCAGTAGACATCGCCCGACGAAGTACTCGCTGAAGCACACGCTACAAGAGGATGCCACTCTGGATGGGAGTGAGTTTGTCTGCTGGGTGGTGCAGGATGACCAGCCTGCAGTGGTGACCAACATCACCCTGAGAGCTCGGGCCTCCGGCAAGGGCAGAGGTGGGTGCCCTCTCCTTCCCATGTCCTTACACTGTTTCTTCTCACTTCCCTTTTCTTCTGCTCAGCAGGGAATGAAAATAAAGCCAGCAAATCTAAACCCAAAGAGAGAGGAACTTCTTCATCTTGTGAGCTCCTGGATCTCTAGAAGTTAATTTCTTGGGGTGCCTTGTTGATTGGGTGGTGGGAGGTGGAGAGGAGGGGAGATTGTGTTAACAGTCCTGTTCCCAGGCTGATAACTGCACTCAGTTCCCTTCCCACATTGGCTGAGTGGACACACAAGGGGAGGGAAGCTGGGGGCCCAGTGGGAGAGGCGGGCAGACAGGTCTGACCGCTTTGCCATCAGTCTTGAGGACACAGCTGACTCCAAGGGTCTCCTTGTTTTTCTGGTGTTCTTACTATACGCTCAGCACTGTGCTCCATGTAGCATCTTCGTGTCACGGAAGATTATTTTTTTCATGGGAGAAAAAGACAAAAGTAAATCAGACAAGGCTGAAGATATACCTCAGGGGTAGAGCCCTTGGCCTAAAACACAAAGCCTTGAGTTCAATTCCTAGTACTGAAAACAATCAAACAAACCAAAACCTAAACCCAACCAACCAGCCAACCAACCAAACCTCAAAACAACAAACCAGACTATATGTCAAAATGAACCAAATATGGCAGAGTAAAGGCTAGAGAGAAACCAAGGGCAGAGTGGCCCCTTGCCTGTGGACAGTGGGGACTGTTGGGCAATTCTGGGCAAAAGGAAATGCAGGGAAACGTGTGTGAACTCAGTTACATGGAGACACAGAGTTGCTTTTCAAAGTCTGTGTTCTATCTTCATTGTATCTGGCAATATTTATAAGGTTTCACTGTACCAGGCTTTCTGGGAGCCTGTTTGACCCACTCGTGTTTCCAGAAATTGTCCCTGGGTGGGGGTAAGGGCTAAACCACGAGTGATGTTTGTTGACTGTGTCAGCCTCTCCAGGGAAGGGGACCTAATGTTCAGTGTATCAGGGGCCAAGACTACAGCTAGAAGCTGGAGGTTGAGCTCATCCCCCCTTAGTCTTGCTTACAGGGTCCCAGAAAGCCAACCCCCAGCCAAAGTAGCAGCTCTTCCTAAGCTGTGGGCTTGAGGGGATGGACAGCGACCTTAGCTATGGTTGACCACTTCCCTAACTGTGGCTCAGATCTCTGTTCCAGTCTGGCTGGATGTGGGAATCTAGGAAGTATAAGGCAGCCTAGGTTGGCAAGAGACTAGACAGCAGAGACTAGACAGCGGTCCCTGAGCTCGCTCAGAGTTTTACCCTGGATCAGGCTCTGATTGCTTCTCAGCATGGCCACCGCACTTGGACAGGGCTCCGGCCTGGGCCCTCTCTCGCCTCCGCTCCTGCTGGCGTTTACAGGTGAGTCTTGCTCATGGAGACCCTCAGAGCAGGCAGGGGAAGGGCAGAGGTGGCCAAACCCAGCCGCCTTGTGTTCCACACGGGAGGCCGAAGCCCAGAACGCTTGTCTGCTCTGTTTTTGCGTTTTTCCCTCACTGTGGACCTCTTGGGAAAAGGGAGATGGTGGAAGTGTGAGGGTCAGAGGGGGAACATGGAACCCAGAGGCGAGGGCTGGGAGGGAGAAGCCCAGGTTCTCTGATGCCAGCTCTGGTCTGGGTGGCTACCAGAGTAGAGGGTGTGAAAACATGAACGACACAGAGAGAAATCCCCTGGGTAGGCTCCTGGATTCAAAGTCAGACAGATCTACTAATCCCTCTGTACGCACTGACAGATTATTTAAATGACTGAGTAAGTGACTAAATGTCTGTGTGTCTTTCCTCTTCTGGGAAGCGGGGACAACTACTATCCTCCCACAACTAGGCGGTAGGTGAAAATTAGCACCTATTCCTGGAAGTGTTTTATAAGCCGCCAAGGTGCTCTGTGTTGGTCAAGATGGATGAAATACCTGAAGGAACCAGAACTGTGGGGTGAGAGGAGACATCACCTGAGCTGTCCTCTGCCACTTAACATTCCTGTGTTTGTCATCCCCCATCACTTGACCTTGAGTTCCTGTCACTAGACCCTCGGATCTAACACAGTCTGAACACATCAGGGGTGCAGGCAAAGGCAGCATGATACAGGTAGGCCACTGTGCCGAAATCTCCAAAAAACCTTCAGAGAGAGGAAAATCATTATTTTAGGGGATAAGCCAGGATCGGCCACATGCTGTTGCATACCGGATGCATCTGACTCCGAGAAGACAGTCACAGTTGCTCTCTTTTGCAGCCGGGCAGCCTTTCATCTCTCTGAAGGGCCCAGATGAGAGGACATGGCCCCCAAATTCAGTCCCTTTCAACTGCACTGCTGGTCCTTTCAAAAACTCCAGTGACCTCAGTGTCAGCTGGTTGAAGGACAGCGATGAACATCCAGACTCAGCCCTGCACCTGGTGCCCCTCAACAATGACTCTTACTCTGTCACCGGCAAGGCTTGGGTTACACTGAGCCAGCACGACGTCTTGTCTCAGATCACCTGTGAAGTCACCCACAGGGACCTCTACGAGCCCTTGCAAATGGCCATCGGTCTTTCCCAAGTGCTCCGAGGTGTGTGAGCAGCTTGGTAGGGGGTGGTACCATCCTGAATGTATGCTTTATTTCCCCCAAAGCTCCATTTTAAAAATGGGGAACTGGAATTGCTCACTGTCAGCCTTGAACACATGTAGAGTGATTCAAAACAGGTTCCAGAGGCCGGCCATCTGGGTTTCATTCTTAACTGCTTCATATTGTGCCCCGTTCCCCTGAACTATTGGAATAAAACTAATACCTACTTTGTAAGTTTCCGTGAAGATTAAACCACTTGTTCCTTTAAAAATATCCAGAAATGTCCAACACCCAGCAAAGTTGCTTGGGATGCTTGGTCTTGCTATTAACTGGCCCAAGCCTCCCTCTCCAGACATATTTGTTCTATTCAGACCATTGTTAACGTTCTTTAAAATATTCAAATATTTATTGTTAGCTGGACCTTGTGGTAATCCCTGCCACTTGGGAGGCTGAGGCAGGAAGACCACATGTTCAGGGCTCATGAGGGTTAAGAGCCTAGGGAATGTAGGGGAAAAATAGGCAGAAAAGGGGACTGAGGATGTAGTTCAGTGGTAGAGAGCTTATCTTACATGCATGAATTCCCAAGTCATGGGAAATCTTCAATACTGGGAAAATATTATTTGCTCAGTGTCCTAGTTTGTCTTCAATTGCTGTGACAAAATACTCTGACCGACACCAACTTGGGGAGGAAAGGGTTTATTCAGCTTACATCTCCTGGGTCACAGTTCATCACTAAGGGAGCCCAAGACAGGAACTCGGGGCAGGAACCTGGAGGCAGGAGCTGAAGCACAGGCCATGGAGGAATGCTGTTGACTGGCTTGCTCTCCTGTCTCATGCCCAGTCTGTCTTCTTATACAGTACACAACAACCTGCCCAGGGTGGCACCACTCATTGTGGGCCAGGCCCTCCCACATTGCTTGACCATCAAGACAATACTCCACAGATGTGGCCATAGGCCAATCCAATGGAGCCAGTTCCCCAATTGAGGCTCCCTCAACCCAGGTGTGTCATGTTGACACTAAAGCTATCCAGCACACTCAGTAAGTAATGAATATCCATTGTATGCCAGATAAGTGCTATCAATATAGCAGTAAATAAAATAATACACATACATACATATATACATAATCAAAATTAAAATATTAATAAAAGATGTTAGGAGAGGGTTGGAGTTTGGGGAGATGGACCTGGGAGGAGTTAGGGAGATGAGTTGAGTGTGTGTGTGTGTGTGTGTGTGTGTGTGTGTGTATACATGTGAGAATATGATTAAAATATATTGAATGTGTTATAAAATTCTCAAAAGAATTAATGAGAATATTACACTTAAAATAAATAGGGACTTGGAATGTCCATTAGTGGAGTGCTTGCCTCGCAAGCACAACGTCCTGGGTTCAGTCCTCAGCACCGCATGAACCAGGAGTGGTGGTGCAGGGCCGCAATCCCAGCCTTTCAGAGGTAAAGGCAGAGGATCAGCAGGAACTCAGGGTGATCCTGCCTGGGCTACAGGGAGTTCAAGGTCACCTTAGAATTCTCGAGAACCTGTCAGTAAACAAATAAATATCTGAAGAGAGGGGGGGTGAGAGAGAGAGAGAGAGAGAGAGAGAGATCTTGAAACTGATCCGAAGGACAGGGAAATGGAGACTGACTTCCCAACTTTTCCTTGTTATTCCTGTCTAGTTGTCCCCACCATGAAGATCACCACGGAACTCCTGAAGGTTCCGGATCAAGTGCATCAGAGAGTGAACCTGACTTGTCATGTGAGTCACTTCTACCCCCCAAACATTCACCTCACCTGGAAGAAAAATGGGCACAAGATCCTGACTCTAGAGCCCCAGCACACCACCAGGAACCCCGACGGAATGTACTCGCTGAAGCACACGCTACAAGAGGATGCCACTCCGGACAGGAGTGAGTTTGTCTGCTGGGTGGTGCAGGATGACCAGCCTGCAGTGGTGACCAACATCACCCTGAGAACTCGGGCATCCGGCAAGGGCAGAGGTGGATGCTCTCTCCTTCCCATGTCCTACTGCATCATGGTGGGAAGGCCAGAGACTCAGGGAAAGCCTGGGCGAAGGTGGAGGGAAGGTGCCCTCCTAGGTGAAAATACTCTCACATAGCTGCCCCTAAGATGGGCTCAAGTTTCTTCCAGTCATCACCATCAAGGTGTGGGTTATCTCCTGTGTTGTACTTGTGCTGTTGCATGCAAGTTCTCTACCCTAACATTTGACCACAAGACATTCCAGAGGTCGAAGATGGCTGGACTCCAAATAATTCTTTGGAAGGGTATTAATCAAGACCGAGTTTAGCTGGATATTGCTGGAAGTCAACTTTGAAGAGAGGACAGAGTTATTGACTCCTTTATCTGGGAAAAAGAGTCACACCAGTGGTCACACCAGTGGGTGTAAATCTCCCTTGTCACCCCCCCCCTTCCCTCCCTTTCCTTCTTTCTACACACACCCGCTTTCCTCTTCCTTTTCTCTCTCTCTTGGTGGCCTCTGACTATTTCTCCCACAAGAGGGCACTGTGTCCTTGCAGTCCAGAGCTTATTCGCTTTGGCCCAGCTAGGATTCATCCCCTTAGGAGAATGAATTACTGCCTGGAGCAGAAAGCGTGCTACCAAGAATCTGAGTCACCGCTACCCAAACTGGTTTATGATGCAGCTGCCAGCTCACAAATGCAATGTGCTCCTGTATGTTTCTCTTCTCTCTCATCTGAGAATGCAGACCTTAGTCTTGTCACAAGTCTCTTCTCAAATTTCATTTGAAGGTATTTACTTTTCTTGAAATGTCACATCTGTCTATACATTCTGCTCCTGCAGTAACTTCAGAGCCTTCTGAGAGTCCAGGCTCAGGTTTTTATCTTGTCTGTTCCTTTCCTGCATATGTGGCTCCTTACCCCTTGGATTAGGGATGGGCTTATGTTTGATCTTGGCCAGACTTAGCAGTTGAATGGGTCGGTGTCGGGCTGAAGGTCAGTGCAGCCAGTGCCCATCTGTGTGACCTCAAAGCAGTTCCCTTTCCAACTTCTTTCATCTATGCACTGACAGTAGCTGAGAGTGCTCTGCAGTGGTTGTTTGAAGTGTCCATCGGGCTTGATCCAGAGCTGGGCTGAATGGAAGAAAATATTAAAAGTCACTGATTTACCGTGGAGGTATAGGGGCAAGATATGATATACAGAAAAATCTCCCTTGAAGTCAGAACTCCTGCCCTGCATTGCCAGTTTTGCGCATCATGAAGCCCCCTTGAGCCTTTTCTTCCTCTGTGTTTACATTATAAATATGGTTTATAAGCTGATTGACGTAGCATATGCCTGTAATCACAGAATTTAGGAGGTGATAGCAGGAGAATCATGGATACTTTGTTTAAAAACAAAACAGTGTGATGGCAGCCCCGCAGGTGATCCTTTTGAGTCTGATACTGTGCTTGGCACTTGTAGAGTGATTACTATGCACCACACTTTCAACACCAGCTCTTTTCCTGATTAACCCTGTGAATTAAGATCTACCCCACTTTATTAGTGATCAAACAGAGGCACGGAAGTTTAAGTTGCTTGGGCTTTTGGTGGCTTGGCAATGTAGTTATAGATGGAGTGAGCCCCGAAGCCTGTGCAGCTGATTTTTTCTCTCGGACCCACCTGTGGACATCAAGGACTCTCCCCTTTTCAGGAAGCAGGCCCAGACCCTGGGAGTAAACTACCTTGTTCAGAACTCCTGGCTCTGGCCCTGACTAGCTGTGGACTTGACCAAATTCTCTCACCCATTGACACCTCAGTTTCCTTATCTGCTAAGTGGGGACAGTAAGAGCTACATTTCAGGTTGTGAGAGGATTTCGTGAGTTCCAGAAAAGCCTATCAGCATGGTATGATTTGCTCTATGTGTCTGCTGTGTGGTGCTGGTTGTTTCTGAACTGCATGGTCCCTGTGGTCTCACTGTCTGTCATCTGCTAGCAGCTCCAGAATCCTGCTTCTGTCAGAAGGAATATTTAAGTCTCAGTTAAAGAGGAGGTGGTGGGACAGGGTCTCTTGGGAGCTGTTCATACTGGGATTAAAGCCGCCTGCAGTCTCATGGGAGGGTCTCTATTTACAGGAAGGAAAGTCCATGTTTACCACTTGGAAGGCCCCTGTAACAGTCTGCACCTGGAAGGAACATCCAATAGAAATACACACCCTCTGGGTTACCAACGCGGCAGGTTACAGTGACCTGGCTCAAAAACAAGCACAAGCTTCTCCAACCCCAGACCAGTGTCCTCCCCAGTGGACACGCCTACAACATGACCAGCTGCGTGTCCGTCCCCCTGGAGAATGACGACGTGTTCTCCTCGGACCCGTGCCAGATTGAACACAAATCGTCAGTGGTTTTCTGGGAGCTCATCAGGCTGAACCAGTACCTCGTGGTTCTCCTTGCTGGCTGAGCTAGTGCCAAGCTGGGCTGTGGGCTTTTCTGTTTCAGTTTCCTCACTGAGCAATGGTCTCATTTGCTGGTGACCGTGGAAAAACCACTTGTAAGATGCTTAACCCCATGACCTGCTCATACTGCTCAGAAGTGACGTTTATTTTTGCTGTTAATTCTGACTCTCCACATTGTCACACTGAACTCACTTCCTTTATTTGTAACACAGACAAAATCTTTAGATTCTGGGGATTTAATTTTAGTAGTGCTGTGCTATAGAAAGCCTTGAAAGTGGTGAGAATTTCTATACTCTAGGTATATTGATGTTTTGAGATATTTGCTCCCGTCTGGATTTGGGTTTAAGTTTTTATCATTTTCTTATTGCTGATTTCCTGGGATGCTCCAATGCTTGGCAGATCTGTGAAGTCGTAATTTATCTAGACATTATAGTCTACATATCTAGAAATAATTCTGGAGGTCCAAGCCTGCACAGGAATAAAATGGATTACTTGAAATATACTGGTCTTTTAAAATTTATAAAATATTTTCCACTTCATTCTCCTTTTTAAATAGAATTTTTGAGATTTTTTCATGTAGTATAATTTGATCCCCTACTGCTACCTCCTTTGCCTCCTGCCCAATTTCATATTCTCTCTCTCTCTTTCTCTCTCTCTCTTCTGATCCCTGAGGGGCAGAAGTTTGATATAGGTGTCCTGTCCAGAGATAAGCACTCTGCAGTCAATAGTTCTCTGCACGTTGGCAAGTTATGGGTTTCTGTGTTAATCACCAATTTGCGCATAAGGAAAATTCTTTGTGAGGTGCATTAATCCATGGGTATAACAATAACTCATTAAGAATCAGTTTAAAACAATAACTATGTAGTAGAAACCCGTGTTGGGTTTTTCCCCTGTGTCCTGTGACCTCTTTAGATTTAGGTTCCTAACTTGATACAGGTTTCAGGTATGGGCTCCATCCTAGGAGCCAGACAGAAACCAGTGAGGGCAGTAATGCACCAGCCTCACAGACCCTGAACAGCTCCCAACCTGGAATTCCACTCAGTAACCCCGGGGGTCGGGGTGGGGGGTTCTTTAATGTGCTGTCTCAGAATAAAGCTCCAAAAGTGTAACATGGAGGAAGATGGTTCTGGTCTAGTTTGAAAAAGAGAAAAATCTTCCAATGTAGACATGTAGTGCAGGTCGTACCTGCTACAATCTGTTGGGCCAGAAGCATAGCTTGTGGGGTATTTTCAGGGTACAGCTCACCTTTCCTTCTAGTCAGAAGCTGTTTCTGACCCTTCAAGGATGTCCTGAAAAGGACTGTGGTAGAGGGTGGTCACAGTGTAGCACGGAGGCAGGGCATGGTGGTCCACATTTTTTTTTTTTTTGGTCTTTTCCAGACACAGTCTCCCTGTAGGCCCAGCTGTCCTGGAACTCACTCTGTAGACCAGGCTGGCCTTGAACTCACGAAGATCCACCTGCCTCTGCCTCCCAAGTCCTAGGATTAAAGGCGTGCACCACCATGCCCGGCAGTGGTCCACATTTTTAGTCCCAGAGCTCAGTAGGCAGAGGCAGGCAGATATCTGTGAGTCAAGGCCAGCCTGGTCTACATAGCATGTTCCAGGTAAGCCAGGGCTACATAGTGAAACCCTGCCTCAAAAATAAAATAAAATAAAATGTAGAATTCTGACACATACATATAGATGTAAACAGTTTCCTCAGGACTGTAATGACTTACAATATGGACTACTCTGGACAAAGAAGTTTATCTAACCTTGTAACCAAAAAGTTACTGTTTGTGAGCAAGCTCTCTGAGCCATGTGCTCCTCTTGTGACTTGGGCATATGGTCTTCATCCTTCAAGATTCTTCCTTGCTCTCTACCCAAGATGTGTGTAAATATGTGTATGTATGCTTTTTCATATTGAAGTGCTGCAAACAGTAGGCTTTTCTCCTTGTAAACAATAAGAGAAATTGAGACCTGTTTGTAGTTGTGGCATTCTAAGGATCAATGGGCAAAATTCTTCTGATTAGATAAAAGTGAGACTGACTTACTTCCCCATTTCATGCTAGAGTTACTACTTCTCAATAAAGAATGAGCAAATCTCTTGCTCCAGAGCTCAGTTCTGAGCAATCTGAAGGAACAGCAGTTGCAGTCTATTCTTGCCCTTAAAATGGATGCCAAGAGTCAGGCTGAAGAAAATCTTTATTAAGGCGTAGCTGCAATGTGGCTTAGAAACACTGCACTCCATTATCAGCAGGACGCTGATAGCTTGTAGGATGATCACTGAAATAGTCCTATCTAGGCTTCTGAAATCCCTCCCTGTGAAATGCACGAGGTCTTCCCCAGTTTAGAGGACTGCTAGCTAGGTCTGCTTATTGGATTGTTAGCTGAATTCAGTATTTGTGGTTGTAGGACTGAGGTTCTTGATGTTGTAAGTCAGGGTGTTCTCTGCTTCAGGAGGCTATGTGAATTTCAGCTCATATTACCATCTCCTTCTTCAAATGAGCAACAACACAGGAATTTCTTCTAATGAACTAAATCTGATTTCCTTTTCTACCCAAGAAAAGCACTCAGCTTTTCATGTGCTTTATATGACTTAACGTGCCTTATACAGTATATGCTTTATATATACGAAAGGGCACATCTATGATTCGGTAATAATACACAGCAGAAAGATTCTTGTACACGGCTACATAATTACGAGTGTGCTATTTTATCATAGTTCCGTTCCTACAGATAAAGATGGGCTATCTTAATGGGAACTTTTGGGTTTCTGTTTAGCACAGTCCACCTTTTCACCCTCCAGATTCTCATTCCTCTGTGGTCTCCATATAAATTCAAACCCTGAATCTTATTTAAATCAGCCCAGCAACTCCCATTTCCTCCTCCCCCTAGTCTCTACAAATAAATGCCATTTCTTTCTCTTCTTTTCTCCCTCCCTCCCTTCTTCCCTCCCTGTCTGGCCCCCTCCCTCCCTCCCTCCTTCCCTCTCTCCTTTCTTCCATCCTGTTCCTTGAGTTTGAGTACTTTAGAGCTTTCATGTAAATGGAATCATGCAGTATTTGCCTCAATTGTTTTGCAGTATTTGTCTTGTAATTGTCTTGTTTTACTCTCGCATATAATATGCACATTTTATTTATCCATTTTGTTCAATATCCTGAGTCTTATGACTAATGCTGAAGTAAAGATGAGAGTGAAGGAAGCCGTCCTTTTGATATACTATCTTAACTGTTTTGAGACTTAACTGTGGTGAGACTCTGGCATCGTCCCTTTCTAATTTTTCTTTTCTTTTGAGGACCTATAGTATTATTTTCCACAATAGCTGGATTATTTGACATTTTTACCAGAAATACACAAGGGTTCAAGTCTCTTCAGATTCTTGCCAGTGTTTGCTATTTTTTTGTTTTGTTTTCTGAAGTTGCAGGGTTGGGTGTATGTGCGTGTGTGTGTGCGTGTGTGTGTGTGTGTGTGTGTGTGTGTGTGTGTGTAGACGGGTGTGCTGGTGCATGACCACTCGGAGGCCAGAGGTCAACAATGGGAGTCTTCCTCTATTGCTTTCCACATTACTTTGGAGTCAGAGCTTCTCATTGAACCAGGAGGTTGCCTATTTTGCTAGACTGGCTGGCCAGCGAACCCCAGGGATTCTCCTGTCTTCTGTCTTCCCAGCCCTGGGACGTCAGGTGCGTACCACTGTGCCCAGCTTCTTATGTGAGTGCCAGGGATTCAAAATCAAGTCTTCATGCTGGCTCTGCAAGCCCTTTACCAACTAAGCCATCTCCCCAGCTCTGAACTTGTTTCTGTGGTGGTTTTGGTGTGTGTTTTCTATTAGTCACGCTAAGCATCCATTGGTCATTTATGTGTCTTTTTTGGGGGATGAATATGTTCTGGAGATCTGCTGTGCAACATTGGCCTTACAGTTATCAATATTATAAAGTCCAAATGTTTATAATGTAAATCAGATGCTAATGAGGCTTATGGATATGAAAATTCATGTCTTGAAAGTTCCCCCATCTGTACACTTATGAAACAAAAGATACAAGTCATCTGTCTCCAGCCTTCCCAACATACAATAGGGAGTCCTGCGTAGGAAAACAGTTATGGAACTCTGGTCCGTAGGGGTTGGTGTGGGCAGGGAATGGAAAGAAAAAACATGAAATAGTGAGCATAAAACAGCTTGAGATTCCAGCCAGTCTTAGAGCTCAACCCTGCAGAAGACCTTCTGGTACTGCCATCTCTGTTCTTGGTTCTGCCCTCTGAGTTATCCATCTTTTTAAAAACATAATTTTAACATACATGTTAAGGTGAGAAGACTGATTCCTGCCCATAGAGTTTTGGGAGTTTATGTCTCTCTGTCTAATTCAAATGGCTTCTGCTGATACAATTATCTAAGTAACTCTCTGCATCTGCGATGATACCATGGGAGTTCTAAGTCAAATTCATCGATATGTTCAAGATAATATCTCTACTTTGGCTACTGCTAAGATGTGTGACACATAATGCTTTAAACTTTTCTACAGCTTCTCTTGGATGAGAAAAATCTACAAAAGTACTTTTGATCTCCTGGAAGGGTTTTGTGTGTGGCTGAGTTCACTGCTTTTTGGTATAGATGAGACCTGGGGTTGTGCGAGGGGGAGGGGTAGCTGTGCACTCTGACTTCTCTCCATTTCCATATTGTGAACAGCCATTTTGGACTTTGAGCCTCTTTTGATGCTGGGAAGGGCTAAGAAGGGCCCAGATCATGTTGATTCACTCTGGTTGACAGTTCTTCCTCCGTTTATCTCTTTTGCATTTCATTGTAAACATCGTGAAGAAATCGGGCAGACCTTTCAAGCTCATTGCTCAAGACTCTACGTAGTTAAATACTCAGGTTTATCACCTATAAATTATGCTTCCCAACATGACTGCGGGATATAATTGTTATAAAGTTTTCATTAATATAAGTTAATTATCCATGAATGGGTTTCACTATGACATTTTCATAACTACGATGTAGCTAAGCATTGTGAGCATATTCATTACTCTATTCTAAGCATTGTGAGCATATTCATTACTCTCTCATCTTCATCTCACTCCTGCTAACCCCCATCAGTTTTTAATTAGTTAAAAAATCATCATATAAAATAATGGGTTTCATTATTGTAAAATTAGTAGACAAACTTAGTTTTTTTTAATCTTCCTCCCTGCATCTGCTTCCCCTACCTTCTGACCCTTCTGGCTGCTCCCTCCCCCCACACGTCCTGTAGCAACCTCTCCTTTTACTTTCATGTCCCATGTATTCTACTTCCCTGTTTTTCCACCTCCCCATCCTTTGGATCCCCTTCTTCTTTCATAGTTCCTTTTCAATTTCATGACCCATATCCATACTCTACATATAAGTCAAGAAAAGCCAATAGTCTTTTTTGTTTGTTTGTTTGTTTGTTTCTTGGTCTTTTTGAGAAAGGGTCTCCTTATAGCTCTGGCTGTCCTGGAACTCACTTTGTAGACCAGGCTGGCCTTGAACTCTCAGAGATCCCCCTGCCTCTGCCTCCCAAGTGCTAGGATTAAAGGGGTGTGCCATCATGCCCGGCTGTTTTATTTGTTTTTCACATAGGGTCTCATTATATAAACATGACTGGCCTGAACTTACTATGTAGACCAGGCTGGTTTCACATTCAGATATCTGGCTGCTTTTCCCTCCTGAGTGCTGGGATTAAAGGCATGTGCCACACACCCAGTAGTCAATAGTCTTTTAAACTTATTTGTTTACTTATTTTGTGTGTGAGGCAGGGTGTGTGTACACAAATGTGTGTGTGCATGTTCCTGTGTGCATGTTCCTGTGTGCATGCACATGCACGTGGCCAGAGGTCAAGCATTGGCATTGTTCCTTGGGAACTGCTATCTCACTTGTTTTTTGAGACCTGTCAGTTATGCTAGGTTGGCTAGTGAGCCTGAGGAGTCCATCCACCTGTCTCTACCTTCTCAGCATTGGGATTAAAAGCATGCACCGGCAAGCTTGGAATTTTACATGAGTTCTGGGGATTGCGTGGAAAGCTCTTTAAGGGTGGATTGTTTTCATAGCCCCGTCAATATTCTTTAAGTTAAAGTTATAATGCCTATTCACAGTGTTTATGATCTCACTACAACATACAACATCCTTTGAAATGTTATCTAAAGCCGGACATGGTGGCACATGCCTTTAATCCTAGCACTTGGTAGGCAGAGGCGGGCGGATCTCTGTGAGTTCAAGGCCAGCCTGGTCTACAGAGTGAGCTCCAGGCCAGCTGGGATTTAAAAAAGGGAGATCCTCTCTCTCTCAAAAATACCAAAAAAAAAAAAAAAAAAAAGAAATGTTATCTACTTCCTGTGAACAACTCCATACTAACCTGTTAGAGGAAGAGAGCAGGTAGGAGACAGATGAATTATTTAACTGAAACTGTTCTAGACTATTGGGCCTACAGACCCACCAGTTGATCACAGAAGCCTAAAGGACCCCAGCCAAGGTCATCCCAGCTCAGTACAGGGTAAAATACCTCAGAGAACCAGCAAACCCTATGTATTTATTAATACTAATGAATGCCACTAACAGTAAATACCTTTAATAAATATCACTGAAGTTTTATGGTATTTTGCTATGCAATAGTGTTTTGCAATATGTAACTAACACACACAGGATTTACATTTAGTCTCTCAGATTTTTACACCTTGACCTACTGTGGAAGAGGTTGTGTTAGTTCAAACAATAGCCAAATCTGTTTCTCTCTCTCTCTCTCTCTCTCTCTCTCTCTCTCTCTCTCTCTCTCTCCATCTAACTTTGGAGTCTGCAGGCCTGTGGGATATACTATTGTTCTTCACAACTGCAGAAATACACTTCAGTTTTCTAAGTAGTCACATCAAAGATCTCCTTGCTGGGTCTGGATGGAGAGACAGCATCTTCATCCTTTTCTGTTTGTGGGAAAGTTTATGACAGTGCTTTTAAGAAATTCTTCTTTCAAGTCTTCTACTTCTCTCCAACTAGCCATTGTCATCTTGTTCCGTTTAGGGAAAGGTCTTCATGGAAACTTTTAAAACTCACAAGATGATCTGACACCTTATTTTATAAAGTGCTGTGATACTTTGATTTGAAACTTTCAATACTTGGTTCCATTTAATTCAATTAATGTCTGTGTCCTCCCAGGGAGTGCAGTCACAGGAAGGGGACCCTTTGCTCAGATTCTAACATCAGCATCACAACAATGCCAGATCCCGCCATGATCCACAGACACTTACTGTGCATTACACTGTGGAATCTAAGGTGAGGAAGACCTTGTACAAGTTTCTTATATTTCTCTTTTATAGAACTTAGATGTAGTCATTTTTCAATAAGTATTTTAAGAAGTGCCACATTAAATCCTTTTCAGAGATACTTAGAAAAGAGGGAACACAGTTTGTTTGCACACTTGCTGCCTGAGAGAACGCAGTAAGGTAAAGCTCACATATAAAAGAAGACTTCCCTGATAAGGTTTCCCTTGAAAATTCTTCCATCTCAAAAATCAAAGAGCGAAATCTTCTTTATGTGCTGTGTTCTCCTCACTGGATACACAAAATACCCGATCTAGCTCCTCTCTGGTCAGAACGTTCTTCACGATGCTGTGCAGAGGGGCATCAATGAAGCTCTTTTTTTGTTCTAATTTTAAGGAAGTGCAATTAAAGTGTCTGACTCACCCAAGCTATTCATTGGGAGCATTCACGTGTTCATAAATCATGGAGTGTGCTGAAAGGTTCTAAACACTCCCTGGCAGCTGTTTTAGCTTCTTTCTGGATAAGAAATGAACCCAGATCCTTCATCTTTTCAATTATTACTGCTATTCATCATTATTCAAATTACATAGTATGACTCATGTCTGGAGGTCAAGGGAGCAGAAGGGTTTAAGGGCAAACTATGAAAATGAGAGCGAAGGAAGGAAATGAGGAGGCGGGACAAATGACCGGGAGCAGCCAGCCCTTCCTCCCAACGGATTTTTTTTATTTACAGGTAAATTAAGATCTTAAATAATTTAGTAAATGTTTTGTGAGATTAGGAATATTTACTATGAAGCTCTGGTATCAGTTTTAGAAAGAACCATTTTGATATGACCAAAGTATTAACCCAAAAGGCTAATGTTCTCTGAAGTAGCATTAAACAGTGAACAGCCAGCTGCAGGGGCAGGACGGGTGGTCCTGGACACTCAGAAATCATTTTTATCAGGCAACAAGGATGAAAGGTCTTAAAAGACTAAGTATTTTCCTTATCTGATAGTTCAAGTAATCAAGAAATATTTGCCGTAGGAAACAGAGGTTTCAGGCCACTGGAACTCATGTGAACTTGTGTCAAAGGGGAGGTCAAGCACAAGACCTATGATATCTCAGTCAGACAAGGGCCCAAGGGTGGTTTGAGGGAAATGGGTGGTGGGCTGGCTCTAGCCTGAGAACTGAAGGAAACTGATTACAGCCAGGTGAGGGAGAGCAGACCTTCCTTCAGACCTCTAGATAGGCTGAAGAGACTCCAGGGGATGAACTTGCACCAGAGGACATCTTGGGTAAAATGCTTGACCGAATGGGACTTAGCATGTATGGCAGAGTGCAGGAGTCCGGCGTGGGGCGTAGATGGGGGAGAGGATCTAAATCTGATTAAGAATTGTTATGTGAAATGTACAAAACCTCAATGAAAATGTGAAAATAAATACTTGCTCTTTTCCATCTCCAACCAGCCTAGTCTCTCTTCCTGCCCCCATTCTTATGAAGGTTGGCTGGGTACTTACCTGCACTTCTGGGGTGCTTATGAATATGCTGAGGGGGTTTGAAATTGTCCTTGCCCTCGTCTTCCTCTGTGATAGCCATGCAATGTTCTGTCTCAGCTGCTGATCCACCACACATGAGAAACACACAGAGCCGACCTAGACCCTAGCGCAGCTTGAAGCCGGGCCTGGCTAGGCAGTTCATTAAGCAGCTGAGATACAGATTGCAGGATTAAATGCTGTTTTAAGGTTCTGTGCTATTATATATTTGAAAATTTGGCTGTTTTTTGACCCTGTATCTGAGAAGGAATTTACAAACCCTTGGAGTCTCCCTAGGGTATCCAGGCCATCCTGGAACTCACTCTGTAGACCAGGCTATCCTTGAACTCACAGAGATCTGCCTGCCTCTGCCTCCCAAGTGCTAGGATTAAAGGTGCACCTCTTACATCATCCATCAATTTACATAAATACAATGACTGAAGGTAGAGGTTGGACAGTGAGAAAGGCCAGCCGTGGGAATAGAAAGTTGAGGTTTTAATGAGATTCCTCTGACTTCCTAGGAGGGGAGGGACACTCTGGATTCAGGTCATATGCCTGATGATTTAAGCATCTAAACCTTCACAGAGAGGTTCTAATGAAAGTGCTAGACACCAAAGCACTGGTAAGCTCTCCTGTGGGGAACATACATGAGCATGCTGCAAGAGCAATACATCCTGAAGAAACAGAAGCTTCATGGGTGAGATTCTTCCAGACCTTGCCTTGTGGGCTGGTGTCGATTTGTATAATTTATAATAAAGTGACAATCATAAGTACAACATTTTTTCTGAGTTCTCCAAGTCATTCCGGTCAATTATTAAACCTGAAAGTGTGGGAGCTTGTCAGAACTGTGGGTAGCCTGGCAACCCCAGAGCTTGTGGATCCTATGTGAAGAATGGCTGGTAGCCTGGAACACCCTGCAAGACTGGGCCCCTGATTTGGGAAATGTGAACCAAATCTGGGAAGTTAGCATGAGAATTGCATTATATATGATTCATTTTACATCCACACTAGACTAATTACCCTATAGACATGAAATGATGGTCAAATAAAATATGCATAAGAGTCAAGAAGCTATTTGGGCTGTGCAGACAGCTCAGCTGGTAAAGCACTTGCCTGCATTGCAAGAATGAGGCATGAGTTTGATCCCCAGAATCCACATCAAAAAGGCTGGGCATGGTGTCCCACACTTGTGATCCCAGTGCTGGGGAGACACGAGTACTTATTCTCCCCAGGGATGCACACACATAAAATCTGCATATGTTTTTATATACCTTTATTGTATACCATTATTGTATATATGTAACTAATAAGAAGAGTAGTGTGATATTTCTTTTTTTTACATTTTTAGTTATTTTTATTTTATGTATATGAGTGTTTTGTCTGTGTACATGTATGTGCACATATATGTGCACTATATGCATGCAATGCCTGGGGAGCATGATGTTGTCTTTAAAATCAACAAGGCCCTAAGCCAGAATGGTGAACACCTAGAAGGGCATTTTGGGGGGACATTCACATGGGTTCTAAACTTGAAATGTGCCATGTTCTTCTTTTCCTTCTGGTTAAGGTAGATATTATCGAGTGACTGTTGCTATGGCTCTTTATAAACTAACTAAGCTTGTAAACACCTGCAAGTTTGGAGAGAGAGAGAGAGAGAGAGAGAGAGAGAGAGAGAGAGAGAGAGAGAGAAACTGACTCGTTATATAGCCCTAGCTGGCCTGGAACTCACTATGTGGACCAGGCTGTCCATCCTCAAACTCACAGACATCCACCTGCCTCTGCTCAAGTGCTGGGATTAAAGGGGAGTGTCATCACACCTGACTATATATCAGTATATTTAAGACTATGTATAAGACATGAAGGCAGAAGGGAGACTGTGTAGAGGGAGGGAGCAGGCAGATGGGAAGAAGGGATAAGAAAGAAAAGGCTAATGGCTTGTGAATATGAATGTAGGAACATGTCGTAGTAGAACCCATCATTTCAGATGACAACTGAAAATAAACAAAAGCAAAAGAATATAGTCTTGTTTACAGACCCTTGTAGGTCTTTTGCTGTGAGATGTTTATTTAGGTAGGGATCTGTCTCGGTTTCAAATCAATTGGAGGACTTTTATTGGGATTTACTCTGGATGGCGATGCAGACGGGCTTGGCAAAGAGGTGGGCATTGAACAGATTTTGTACTGGGCCCAAAGTCCTGTCCCAGTAACAGATCCATGAAAAGGTCCACACGTCTTGTAATTGCTGGAGCAGTAGTCTATGTCCAACAAAACTTGGATAAAGTTTTGGGAATTCTGCTGCCACTGTCTATCTAAAGACAATCGAGGGAAATGCCGGCTTGTGACTGAATGACATCCACGTTTAGGCAGAACTGAAAGAATCATTGTATTCAATTGAAGATAAAGGGTGGTGTGTGTGTGTGTGTGTGTGTGTGTGTGTGTGTGTGTGTGTGTGTTTCTGTCTTAATGTCCGTCCTCCATTCCCATTTCTTTAGTGGCTCTATCAGGGTCGTCATCACTGGGTCATCCAATGTAATCTGCCTCCAAAGACTAGTCTAGAATTAATGCTCCAGCCACACTGGTAGTCATCCTCAGAGAGGAAAATTAGTAGCAACGACCAAAACAGGGAGTGGAAATATATTTATGAAATTATCTGGTGAGCTAAGAGGTGGTTGTATATGTGAACAAAAATAATATAGCCAGCAAGAACTGCATGTTTGGGACACAGATAGGGACAAGGAAGACTCAGGAGGGATTTTGTAGACTTTAACTAATAAAGCAGATGTTATTTGGAAACTTAATGAATTATTCTACTCACCATGAGTTTGTAGAGCAGTTCTCTCTGACTCATTTATCTTAGCTAATGCCACCATACTCCTAAGTGTGATCATCCAATTTAGCATGATACATAAAGTTATCCCCAGTACATCCACATGCATGTAAACATTTTTGTACAATGTTAGGGGGCTCCAAAAATATCTGATCTATTCCATGTGTCATTTTCTTCAGGAAGCAGACAAAATTACTCTTATTTCTGCTTTACCAATGGAAACCTAGAAAACCGGAGTGGTCAATTGATTTGTTTTAGGTTGTATATCAATCCAACTGGGTTCTAGAGTAGAACACGGCTTTCTTGATTTCCTATCCTATAGCATCTGTTGAATGCAATGAGTATCCTTCCTGCAAAAGCTGCAGGGACCACATGCCTTTGCTGCACAGACTGTTGTAGTATGAAGCTTTCAGCTGCTCCCGATTTCTGAAGAGCGACCTAAGGCTGGAGGAGGATGTGCTATGTTCTACTTAATTTTTAAATTAACAACCTTGGGCTGGAGAGATGGCCTAGTGGTTAAGAGCACCGACTGCTCTTACAGAGGACTCCGGTTCGATTCCCAGCACCCACAAGGCGGCTGAGAACCATCTATAACTCCAATTTCAGGAGAACTCCAGTTCCAGGAGAATCTGACACCCTCTTCTGACCTCCGCGGCATTGCACAACATGGGTGCACAGACCTACATGCAGACAGTACATTCATACACATAAATAAATAAATAAAAATTTAAAAAACCTTAAAAAAATTAACAACCTTGATGCTAGTTCTTTCAAACACAGAGAGATTACTTTGTCTTTGAAGTCCTTATTCCATTACCACGTTCCTGATCAAAATATGATGTTCTACAGTCTTCCTGCCCTTGGAAAAGGATGCATAAAAGGACATTTGTGTTCTAATACTGCTCTGCATTTATGTGGTAGGAGAGAAGTGGAAGGCCAGGCTTTTTGGAAGACATGGGACACCTTTGCTATGTTTGCTATCCTGCCCCTTGGTTTTCTACACATCACTCTCACAGAATAACTTGCTTTTCTTTAAAAGCCAAAGGGTTCTAGAGCCTGTGTGTGTAGAATGGTTTGCCTCCTGCTCAGACATCTCATCATGTTGGAGGGCTCTCATCTGCTTCCCAGCAGACGCCTCCCTTGGAATCAGCTGCTGATGTTCAATTTCATTGTGTTGCTTATGTGTTAATAAAGGGCTATGAAGTGCACTGATAACCCAGGCCCGGAAAGACAAACACACATGCTCTCTCTTATGCAGACCCTGGCCCTGAATGAGGCACAGCACCTAGTGGGGAGCTATTGGAGATTGATGGCTTTTTAAAAAAATTATTTATTTTTTTATGTGTATGAATGTACTGTCTGCATGTAGGTTGGTGCACCCGTGTCGGGCAAAGCCTCGAAGGTCAGAAGGGGGTTTCAGATTCCCCTGGAACTGGAGTTAAAGATGGTTCTTAGCCACCATGTGGGTGCTGGGAATCAAACCCGGCTCCTCTGCAAGAGCAGTTGGTGCTCTTAACAGCTGAGCCACCTCTCCAGCCCTGATTGATGGCTTTTGAGAGGAGAATAATTTTCTTGCTGGGGAGGGTGGCCACAATAAGTTGCGCATGCTCCAGCGGATGGCTCCACACTCAAGCGCATGCAGTCAATACTAATTAACTCATTAGGAAAAGGAGACATGAAATTGAAAAAGCGATATGTGTGTGGGAAGGGGCCCGGTGGGAGTTGGGGGGGGAAGTAGGGAGTATATGATCAAAATACATTGTATACATGTTTCAAAAAATTTTAAAGAAATTGTGTACAATTTTATGCTAAAGAAGAGTGGGGACTAGAGATGGATCAGGGGATAAGAGCACACTGGCTGATCTTGTAGAGGAACTGGGCTCAAATCCTAGCACCTACATGATGGCTAACAAACCATCTATAACTCCAGTTTCAGCCCTCTTCTGAACTCTGTAGGCGTTGCAGAACACAGGTGCACTTACACATGTGCAAGCAATACATTCATACACATAAAATAAAAATAATAATTAAAAATATTAAAAGAAAGTTTGGTAAAAGAAAAAGTATCAAAAATTATTGTCAATAGTATATTGAAATTCTTATTTGAAAATTAATAAATGTAAAAGAAAAGAAGAAAAAATTAATAAATGCAATTATGCTTATTTTTCCTTATTT
This sequence comes from Rhizomys pruinosus, assembly GCA_009823505.1. NCBI lineage: Eukaryota > Metazoa > Chordata > Mammalia > Rodentia > Spalacidae > Rhizomys > Rhizomys pruinosus. The sequence continues at coordinate 201,362 of VZQC01000760.1, read as the reverse complement.
TTTATTGAGCTTTTGTGCATTTCATACAATATTTCTTTTCTTTTTTTTTTTTTTTTTGGTCTTTTCGAGACAGGGTCTCCCTGTAGCCCCAGCTGTCCTGGAACTCATTCTGTAAACCAGGCTGGCCTTGAACTTACAAAGTTCCACCTGCCTCTGCTTCCCGAGTGCTAGGATTAAAGGCGTGCGCCACCATGCCCGGCTTCATACAATATTTATTAATCAAGTTTATGCCCTTCCCTCCATCCATGCCCCACCCCCATACTCATACATTCTGCCTTACATGTTAAGTCCCCTGTCTTGTATCTTTTTTTCAAGTCTTTTTTTTTTTTTTTAACTTTTTTAATGCAGAAGTTTACTGTTTGGGTAAGTTCTTTGAGCAAGTCTTTTTGTTGCTGTTGTTCCTTTAAAAAAAATTTTTTTTTCTCCAAAAAGTTCTGTGATCACCAGCTCCATCCCTGCGTCTTGACTGCTGGGATCATGGGCTTCATCTCGGCATCTTGAGTGCTGGGATCACTGGTTTCATCTCAGCATCTCCAAAATGTTCTGGGATCACCAGCTCCGTTTCGGCGTCTTGAGTCCTGGGATCACGGGTTTCATCTCAGCGTCTTGAGTGTTGGGATCACTGGCTCCAAATGTAATTATTACTAATTTCAATACACTATTCACAATGTTTTGGTGGTTAATACTTTTCTGTTACATAGTTTAAGTGTTTTAAAATCAACATCCAGATTTATAGAAGGTGCTTGCCTTATATTTTAATTGGCAAATCCATGGTCTAATTAGTGAGCCAAAGCAGACTTGATTTCTTTTTTTTAATTTTTATTTATTTTTTATGTGTATGAATGTACTGTCTGCATGTAGGTTTGTGCACCCGTGTCGTGCAATGCTGAGGTAGTCAGAAGAGGGTGTGGGATTCCCCTGGAACTGGAGTTAAAGACAGTTCTCAGCCGCCATGTGGGTGTGGGGATCAAATCTGGGTCCTCTGCAAGAGCAGTTGGCACTCTTAACTGCTAGGCCATCTCTCCAGCCCCAGACTTGATTTCTTTCAGAAATACTCTGACCTCATTTTTTAATATAAACAAACAAGCTACTACAAATCCCTATAACAGGCAATTAACTTTTAAATTCTTATGTCTAAGATATAAGGAAAAAACACGGTAAACCATAAATCTTTCCTGGAAGCTGGCCACTTTTTGAAATCACCCACCTCCACTTTTAACAGTTCTTACTGCCTTTTTGTTTAGTTGTTCATGGCAATTTCCATAATGTCTGATACATCCATCTCCAGGAACCAGGGGACATAGGTGGTAATGTATTAAGATACATCTTCTCCTCTCTATGACATATGAGGGTGTCTCAATGGAAGCCACCTATTGTTAATGCCACAGCTGTTCCTTAATAGTGGTGTATGCAAGATAGGAAGTATTGGTCATGATATGCCTTGGATTAAGGAGGCTTCTGGATACAACTATTTGGAATTATAATTTTGGTTGATTTCCTAGAAATTTCTAGGGGCCAGTACTCCTTATCTGGAGAGAATGTTACAATTTTCTTTTGAAAAATAATTGGCAGCTTAAAGGGATAAGTTAGAAATAGAGAGCTATCATGACATCCCATTTCTGGGTAGATCAACCAATGAATTGATAATGAAAATGTAGTACATATACACAATGGCATTTCCCTCAGCCATAAAACAAAATGAATGATGAAATTTATAGGAAAATAAACAGAACTGGAAAATATACTGAATGAGGTAACGAGGCTTAGAAAGAGAAATACCACATGTTCTCTCTCATATGTGAAGAATTAGCTTCGAATTTCTAGGATTGTGTGTTTAACTTGGAGTGTCTGTACAGGCCTAGAAATTATAAAGAGGCAAATAGAGATGGTGTGGGGAGTGGGTAAGAGCTGTTAAGAGAGCGTGAATATTAGGACGCATATGATACGAAAGTGGGGCGGACTTGGCTGGAAAAGTTTAAGTGGAGAAGGGAGACAAGAGAGCACGCAGGGCAAAGTATTGTGTGATAGTATTCCTGCGGAGATGTGAATACACATCTATTCACTGTAGACCAAAATAAGGATGACGCCAAAATCTAACTTGGTGAATCAAAGAGTTTTCCTGGGTTTACTTACAGCGGTATGGTGAGAGGTTGCTTACAGGAGCAAAAATGACTCAAAGACAGCTGCGTCAGCAAAAGTCCACCCCAATAGGGGTGACAGCTCAGGGAAGCCGGAAACCTGGAGCACACTGCACAACATGCAGGTACTCAACAGGTCGTAGGGTGATAAGACCTTATACATGACTGTGCTGGGTAGCTTTAGTGTCAAATTGACACACTTGGGGTTGAGGGAGCTTCAACTGGAGAACTGCCTCCATTGGACTGGCCTGTGGCCATGTCTGTGGAGTGGGCCCTCCCACATCACTCAACAATTATCTTAATTGTTGAGTGATGTGGGAGTTCCCAGCCCACTGTGGGGTGCCACACCTGGGCAGGTTGTTGTGTATTGTATAAGAAAGCACGCTGAGCATGGGCCAGGGGAGCAAGCCCTCCGTGGCCTGTGCTTCAGCTCCTGCCTCCAGGTTCCTTCCTATGGGGCCTGATATTCCATGATGGCTGAACCATAAGTGGGCTGGCTTCTGACCCCAATAACCTAGAAGGTCAGCAGGAGATGGGAGCTGCCCCCACTTACTATCTTGGGCATCAGACGCCTGCCTGTTCAGTCCCCCCTCCTCCCTCGGAAGTGTAACGTGAGGTGCAGCATTCCTAAGCCTGTCCCTCCTGAGGTACACACACACCTTGGTCTCAGGAAGGAAATGGTGCATCTGAAATAAAAGCCTAATTTCAGGAGACAAGTGGTACCAAACTTGGCCATCGTAAATGGGAGGCAGAGGCAGGCAGATCTTTGTGAGTTCAAGGCCAGCCTGGTCTACAGAGTGAGTTCCAGGACATCTGAGGCTACAGGGAGACCCTGTCTCAAGAAGACAAAAAAAAAAAGCACAAGTAGACATTCCTTTGTCCCACCCCCATCCTTGTTAAGAGCCCACCGAAGCTGCTCTATAAGATTCTAAAATTCCTGCAATAAATGAGTTTTTTGGGCCACTGATGCTGACTCCCGGACCTCTGTTTGATCTGTCGGGCACACTTGCTGCTGCCGAAGGCGTCTCTACTCCTTTCCTGTTCCTTCCTGTGCCCAAATAGCTGCACTATGGCCAAGCACAGCTTCCACACTAAGGGCCATGAGGCTGGTGACCAGAGAGGGCAGGACCCTCGTGACACCACACCTTCCCTCAGTTCCTACCTTGGGCTCTGTAAGTGATGAACCGTGACCCTGCAGATGTAAGACAAATAAACCCTTTCCTCCCCAAGTTGGAATTGGTCAGAGTGTTTTATTACAGCAATGGAGAAGCAAACCAGAACAATGACCAAGGGAATCTATGGAAGGAAGAGTTTATTTGGCTTACAATTCCAGAGTGATTAGAATCCATGATGGTAGAGGAGGCATGGGCAGAGGTGGCTGAACAGAAAGTCGAGTGATCACTGTAAGGTTCCCAACGAGGGGCCAGGTCAGTCCAGATCGAAAGGAAACAAGGGCAGGCTTTACTGCTGGGATGAACACTCCAGATGAGTTCAGTGACCCCTGGTTGGGAGGTCAGAGAAGTTGCAAGCGCCCTGGCTAGGTTAGGGAATTTCTATAGAGCAGAGGAGGGGGAGGGGTGACGTGTTAGTAGGGTACTGAAATGCTGCCTTATTAGGTCAAGTTAGGGACCCATGGGTGGACACTAAGTCCAGGGGTCACTTTGGAATCAAGAACTAGGTGTCACCTTCTTCCGGCCGTTTACTTGGGCTTTGGTAAGCATGGGCTTATGGCTGGAAGAGAAGGGAAGGGATCTCTCAGCCTACACCATCTTGGCCTTTGCCCTGAGCCTCCAGCCTAACAATCACATCTTCAAACAGGCACAGGGAGCAGAGCGACACTGGCAATACAGTGAACCACGGGACTCTCAGGGCCTGCCTCCAGTGACATGCTTCCTCCAGCATGGCCACACTTCCTTAAGGTTCCAGCCCTCCCCAAATATCCACACACACTATGGAGCAAATGTCCATATACTTGGAGCCTCTGGGGATCCTTCTCATTCAAACCACCATGGAGATATCTCTTCTGGGCAGCTCAGTTGGTCTGAGCCTCTTCCAGGCAGCTAGACTAGCTAGTGTCTGCTTCTTCCAGGCTGCTCAGCTAGTCTGAGCCTCTCCTAGGCAGCTCAGCTTGTTTGAGAGTCTTTGAGGAAGCTTGGCCTCTCTGAGGATGACTCTTAGCAGTCCTTACTGCTTATGTACATCCAAACAGTACATCCAAGCAGTAAGGAGTCTAATGTATATAGTCAGTTTCAGGAACTTCCTGAAGCTATGTAGTTGTTTACTATCTGTGTTTAACAAACTTCCTGTAGGATGGAATGTTTCCTCTCCCCTTAGAACATCCTGTTTCACCTCCTTGTCAATATCCTGTGTCATAATGAGCTTTTCCATAGGATGGAATCAGTGCTTCACTTCCCTTTAGAATATCTATAACTTAATGAGTTTTTCTCCAAAATGGAAGGCTTTATCCTGAAGGAAATTGCTAAACAACAGAAGGTCACCTAAAACTGAAGATATGTGAAAATTCCGTATGAAAACATTATATTGTAGCCTAATCAAAAAATTGTTTTAATTTTATTTATTTCTGTATGTGTATGACTGTACTGTCTGCATGCAAGTTTGTGCACTGTTGGGAGATAATCTGCAAGGGTTGAATGCTGCTCCCAGAAGGCATAGGGAATTTTTCTGCATGTATGTGAATGTGTGTGTGTTCACATGTGTAGGGGCACATGGATATGTGTTGGTTCACATACACATGCATGCACATGTCTGTCGAGGAACAAGGTCAATGTCAAGTATCTTTCTCAGCGGCTCTCCACCTTATATTCTGAGGCAAGATTTCTCAGTTGAACCCCAAACTTGCCAATTTGGCTTTTCTAGATAGCCAGCTTATTCCTGGACCCTGTCTTCATCTCCTGCCCACCGCAATTACACGCGAGTCCTCATGCTTCCCCAACATTTACATGGATGCCGGGGATCCAACCTCTGGTCTTCTCACGTGCATAGTGAGTGCTTTACCTGATGAAGTATGTCTTCGTCCCAGCCGTGCATTATTAAGCAGAACATTCCAGTGTCAGGTGTAGAATACCTCCTTCTGAGTGGTCAGGGAGGCCCCAGATGCAATAAAAACAATATAGGCTGTAGCCATTGTTCTTGGTTGCCAGCTAGAATGAGATGATAAGATCCTATTGCTGAAAACCTCACACGCTTGTGCTGCTGCAGGTCATCAAACCGGAACTGAGCAGGAAGCTTCCTCCCTGCCATAGGAGAAAGATCATCCATATTCTTGCCTAGCTGTGAACACTGTAAGCTACAATACCAACCTTCCAGGCAGGATGTGCCCACCGATGCAACTCTTAGGGACTACCTCTCTCTGATTTTATTTGAGGCCGGCTCTATAGGAGGAATCCATGCCTGGAGCCTTAACCTGGTCAAAAATTCATGGCAGAGGAGGTTTTAGGCTCTAAGGGGAGAGCATACTGTTGTTGGTTTGCTAAATGGACATGATGTCAAACTGCCTTTTAAATATTTATAGTTATACATGTAGGTAAATGCTCTCAGCCTTGGTCAGAGAAGCTTCTGTTTGCAGTGGGTGGTGGTTAATGTAGACTCATAACTGGTCAAAGTTCTGAGAATAAGTGATGGTTGGGTCCTCAGCCCTAATAGGGACATCTATATTACTCCTGCTAAGCTCAAGGAACATTGACAGGACAGAATAAGCATAAGAGTCTGAGGATGGGAAGAGGTACCATGAAACTATTTTCTGGCCAAAACATGGTTGGTGCATCCATGAACTCACAGTGGCTACTTGCATAATACCTGGGCCCCTCAACATTCTGTCATGGATTATGGGAGGGGCTCATAAAGTCCCTCCCTCCCTGAGGAGCTATAGGCTGTTATCTTTGTTTGGGGAGTAGAATCCTATTCCTCAGTGGTGTAGCCACTGGTAGGTTCCCTTGCTCAAGTAAATAATTTCCCACCTATGCTCATATAAGCAACTCTAATTAAATATAGTGAACCTAAAAATGTCATGAGGTATGAGGGGAAAGGGGGTTCAGTAGGAAAAGGATGAGAGAGGATAATGGGATGAATATGAACAAGGTATGTTATATATATTACCTGTGTATGCATTGTCAAAGATAAAGTAAACTAAAAAAAGACTCCAGAGACTATTCAGCAGTGGGCAAGCCTGGATACATGCACTGAACTACTGCACAAATCAGGAAGGTGATGAAGCATTGCATGCAAGAATTTCATCAGATCTTGAGATGAGAAGTCTGAGGAGAGTAGGAAGACTGGACACAGCCCTTGCCAGATGGCAGGCATCTTTGAGTAAGTATTTTTTTTTAATTTAATTTAATTTAATTTATTTATGTGTACGAATGTGTTGTCTGCGTGTAGGTTTGTGCACCCGTGTCGTGCAATGCCTCGGAGATCAGAAGAGGGCGTCGGAGTCCCCTGGAACTGGAGTTCTCCTGGAATTGGAGTTACAGACGGTTCTCGGCCGCCATGTGGGTGCTGGGGATCGAACCCGGGTCCTCTGCAAGAGCAGTCGGCGCTCTTAACCGCTAGGCCATCTCTCCAGCCCCCTGAGTAAGTATTTTAAGGAGAGTTCAAATGCAGAATGGCATTATAATGAAGGGCAAAATTAGACCTCAGCACCTGGAGGAAGAGTAGAGGTTAACTATGGTACAGATTCTTCAAATAGTAAATTAAAATCCCCTTACACAAAGAAGATAAGTCATTTTTTTTTTTTTTTTGGTATTTTCCAAACAGGGTCTCCCTGTAGCCCCAGCTGTCCTGGAACTCACTCGGTAGACCAGGCTGGCCTTGAACTCACAAAGATCCTCCTGCCTCTGCCTCCCAAGTGCTAGGATTAAAGGCGTGTGCCACCACGCCCGGCTAGAAGATAAATCATTCTTATGAAGGCTGTAGTGATGAAAATTCTTTGCACATCCAGGAGATCAATATTGGCCCAGGTGAGAGCCAGAAAGCTCCTTTATTTCTCCAAATGCATGAGGCTCCAGAATTAGCAGCCAAGGCTTTGAGTTTTCCAGGCCCTAAACAGAAGTACAGATGGGGGTTAAAGAGACATTTTTATGGTATAATTTCATGCCTGGCACCTGGGCCTTATGTGTCTTCATGATGGGGGCATGTTATCTCAGGAAAATTCCTTCCTTAGTTCACTTGGTCATCACAACTTACAAAGTAGATATCCCAGACATTGGTCAGGACATCTGCTGCCATCTAATTGGACCAGGAATTGGTCAAATGGTCATTTCAGTTTATAAAAACACTTATCACCCTGCAGGAGTTTAGATAGCTGTCACGTTTGATCTACACTTTTCTTGAACTAACTGGACCAGATGCCTCATTAAAACATTTGGTGAACTTCCCATTCTCTTAGTTTCACATGTTTTTCAGCAGTTAGGCATGGTGAGTGGACAGCATCACAGAGCTTCAGGATATTACACAGTAAGGGAACATCTCAGGGTAGTGAAAACATCACAGAGCAATAGAACATTACTGACCAGTAAAGCATCCCAGGGTTACATTTCAAAGTACCTAGTACCTTCATGAGAGTTACCCTAGAACTCAATTTAGATTCTAGATCAGTACAACATACATAACATATCAAACATACATCTAGCAATATGAATTTTTAAAAAAACACCCCAATGAGTATTTTGTATAGTATAAGTATTTTGAAGCTTTAAAAGTTTCAGAAAAGACATATATCCCACTGTTAGAGTTTATCTCATCTGAAAGAAAACAATGCAACTTAGAATAATAGAATGCCTGTAAGTACATCTGGAAATCAAATGACTAGTAACTACATCGTGATTCCACTGACTCTATTGTCAATTCTTCCTTGGGCACCTCGCTGACCTCAATGTTCTTGTGCTGCTAGATACACCTATTTCTTGTCAAGTTCAAATGACTGAAGTTTTATAAACAGTAATTAGAACGTTAAGGCTGTTGGATTACCTTCAAGTTCAAGCTCAGGAGTCTCAGTTTCAATTCTAAGAAGTAATCAATGATAAAGAAGCTAACCAGACCTGTTGTAGTAGCCTCCAATAATTACCTAAATAGAAAATGAGATTTCTCTTGGACAAGAACTGCCATCAAATTCTGCTTGTACAGTTAGCTCATAAATCTGAAGTTAGGAGGGCCAAGAAAGAATTTTAAAATTGGATGCAGTCATGATTCCCTCCAATAGCAATTTTGTGAATATCTCATTCCTTTTTGGTAATTAGTAGGTTATGACAATTTCTTCCTATAAAATTTTTATTCATTGCTAGATGGGCAATATTTATTTTTTATTTTTTTAATTTTATTTATTTATTTTGTATGTGTATGAATGTACTGTCTGCATGCAGGTCTGTGCACCTGTGTCGTGCAATGCCACAGAGGTCAGAAGAGGGTGTCGGATTCCCCTGGAACTAGAGTTCTTCTGGAATTGGAATTGCAGTTGGTTCTCAGCTGCCATGTGGGTGCTGGGGATTGAACCTGGGTCCTCTGCAAGAGCAGTCAGTACTCTTAACCGCTAGGCCATCTCTCCAGCCCCAATGGGCAATATTTTAATCAGCAGTTGTGAAATGTACATTTTACCTGTGTGGACCTCTCAGTGATGGAAAATTATAAGCTGAACAAAATCATTTCATTAAGAATAATCCAAGCACAATTAGTAGCCAAACAACCTTCAGATCCTTTTATATTATAAAATAGGTTTTTACTGCCTCAGAGAGGGTCAGAGTTCTTATAATCCTTAGTTAATAAGAGTTTCATCCACTTCCTACATTGAGAAATAGAAATATCAACACAGGTGAGCCCAGTCTTCAGTAAACTCAAAATATAGAAAATGGGGCCTGGAGAGATGGCTCAGCAGTTAAGAGCACTGGCTGCTCTTACAGAGGACTGGGGTTCAGTTCCCAGCACCCACATGACAAGTAACAACCATTCATAATTCCAGTGCCAGGGAATCCAAGGGCCTCTTCTGGCTTCTATGGGCATTGCACGACATGGGTACATTTGAATGCATGTAGGCAAGACACTTATACAATAAAAATAAATAAATAAAAATTTTCAGTATAGAAAACCCAGATTTATGAACTTTAAAATTAGAGAATGGCAACTTATGACAAAGAAAAACTGACTTCAAAGGCCTTATTCTCTATAGAGGCACGCACTGAGCCACTTCCCTGCTACAGATTGTAATAATGCATTTAGGGAAACTTTAAATGCCTTTTAAGTCACAATACCATATCCTCTAATCTTCTTATGCTCAAGCTAGTAAGAACAACTTTTCCTAAGTCTTTAGTAATTACCAACCAGCATATTCAACACGTTCAAGCATTAATTTTTACATCCTCATAATCACTTTTTTTTGAGCCAGCTGGGGTCCTTAGGTAGTATTTATTATGTATTTCACATCCTATGATCTACTGTACAGTACATTTCTGTGGAGGAACCTGCAGATAAAGCCCAGGGCAGGACACCTCCAGAACATGAGCAATGGGGACAATATCTGTGTTACACAACAGAGGGGGACTAATAAAGGCGCCTATACATCTTGTTGTCTCATTTATCCCCCATTAGGAATATGGGTTCAAGAAGGAATGGGGAAGTTTGAGTCTGTTGCACATGTTTGTAATGTGGTACTTGGAAATCTGTGGCAGGATTGTGACCCCAAGGGCAGCCTGAGCTATAAAGAAAAGCTCTGAAAGCCCACTTTAATGAATACATAAACACATAAGAGAAATTCCAAGTGACTGAGGAAAGCATGGCACAAACCTTGTGTGCATGAAAGCAGCACAGAGCAAAGAGAAACAATAAGCTGGGTCTGTACTCAGCTCCATAGCCCGAGACATGCACTAGCCTGACACTCTTAGGATCTATACTTGGAGCACATCTTGGATAAGTTCATGAGCGCCTTTCTTTTTTTCTTTTTTTCTTTTTTTATTTTTATTTTTTAAATTTTATTTATTTATTTATTTTTATGTGTATGAATGTATTGTCTGCATGCAGGTCTGCGCACCCGTGTCGTGCGATGCCGCGGAGGTCAGAAGACGGTCTCGGATTTCCCTGGAACTGGAGTTCTCCTGGAACCGGAGTCACAGACGGTTCTCAGCCGCCATGTGGGTGCTGGGGATCGAACCCGGGTCCTCTGCAAGAGCGGTCGTCGCTCTTAACCGCTAGGCCATCCCTCCAGCCCCCATGAGCGCCTTTCTTAAATAGCTCTCTGGTACATTTTCCTAAAATGTGTGTCCTCAGGACTACTAAAAATTATACAAGTTTAGCTGCATCATGGCTGCATGAGTAGTTTGAGGACAGCCTGGACTCTTTGAAACTATGTCAGAAAAAAGGAGGAATGTTGGGCTGCAGGGATGGCTCAGTGGGAAAGGCCCATTGGAATCAGTCTGATGACCTGAGTTGGATCATCTGGACCCACATGGTGTATGGAAATGAGTGAGGGCTTGATCCACAGCTTTTGAACCCAAAATTATAAATTAATAATTATAAATTGATGGCCAGAGATTGTATGCAACATGTAATTACCAGGTTAGTAAGCCCTAGAGAAAACCAGGTTGGTCATCCTAGAGGAACAGAGGTCAGTGGAGACTCCAGTTATTTCTGATCCTTCCTTAGAGGGGATGGACAGAGAGAATATTTCTCTAAATACTGTCAACTGACCTTGAATTTCACAATCTTCCTAATGAGAAGGCTCATAAGGGACCCATCCCAAGGGACTCCTAAGAAATAAAAGACCACCAAAGTCATATATTGGTACCCAGTGGCCAGTAGATTCCAGAAGAAAGTAATCCAAGTAATATGTATTACAAACTGGGGAGAGAGCCAGGCCTTGTGTTCCAGCCTTAGGTCCATCACTACCTGCCTCAGGCTAGAAGACACATCATGAAATTGTTCTTCATTAAACACACACCAGTGTCCATCCTCAAAACACGAAGGCACAGGATACAACAGTTGGAGAAGTGGCTCAGCCTGGCAGTGTGGGACAGCAGGTTTTCCAGAACAGACATGGACATGTGGTTCCCATAGCAACTGAGTGTGGTGAGATGGGAGCAGCTGTCCAGGGCAGGCAGGGTGTGAATAATATGGGAATCATTCATGTTGCAAGGTTCTAATTCCAGGGTCTCCAGAGTACCTACAACCTTCACTAGCAGAGCTCGGAGGGGCTGAGGACTGAAGTTTTCCATGTCAGTGTTGGTCAGAGTCAGGTGCTTCAGCTGACCTGTGCTTGGACACTCAGAAAGATGCCTCAAGCCTGCTCATAATCACTTTTTGAGGTGGGCACTATTATACTCCATATTTTACTCAGGGGAATTTGAAACACAAGATAGATACTTTCCCAGGATCACTGTATCAGCCATCTCTTTCTGTGTAGCGAGCCATGCCAAACCAAGTAGATTGAAACTTGTACGTTGATTGCACTACATCTGAGGAAGGAAAAAGCACAGATAAATGGAAAGTCACCTGTTGTATATGGGTGGAAAGCAGTGTTGCTAAAATGCCTTATTATGGTTTGAATTTGAAATACCTGACATGGTTCTCAATTGATACAGAAAAGGCTTTTGATAAAATTCAACATGCTTTTATGTTTAAAGTCCTACAAGGAATTGGACTGGAGGGAACATTCCTCAATATAATTAAAGCTATATACAACAAACCTACAGCCAACATCATTCTTTTTTTTTTTTTTTTTTTTGAGACAGGGTCTCCCTTTAGTCCTAGCTGTCCTTTATAGACCAGGCTGGCCTTGAACCCACAGAGATCCACCTGCCTCTGCCTCCCAAGTGCTAGAATTAAAGGCATGTGCCACCATGCCTGGCTGCATCATTCTAAATGGAGAAAAATTAGAAGCATTCCCCTTAAAGTCAAGAACCTGGCAAGGCTGCCCACTATCTCCACTTCTTTTCAACTTAGTGCTGTAAACTCTTGCTAGAGCAATAAGACAAGAGAAGGAAATTAAAGGAGTACTAATTGGAAAAGAAGAGGTCAAACGACCCCTTTTTGCAGATGATATGATGTTATACCCAAGGGTATATTGGCAGCAGAAGGTGGTCGGGTGAGGAAAACCTGGCCTTGCTTAGAAAAGAGACTCGGGATAGGTTAACTAGAGCTCAGGGGAGGAGCTGGCACTGAGGAGTGAGTAGGAGAGTAATTTGGCACAATGGACTCCAGCAGGAATGACAGAAGGTGTGAACTCTGGTGTGTGGGGGTGCGGGGGTGGGGGTGGTGAGAGACGGTGCCAAGGGAGAAGGGGGTATAATGACAATTAAGGATGACTGAAAAATTATGTGTGAAACACATAAAAATTCAATAAAACTAAACTAAACTAAAATATAAACATTAACAACAGTGATGAGGGAAATGCCTGGCATGGACTCTTGTTTTCAGTACTTATTCCCCAGATGCCACTATTTGGGGGGCTTCTGAAGCTGTGGGAAGTATGTCACTAAGAGAAGGCTTTTGAAGGCTGTATCTGTCCCTGGTTCAGCCCTCGGGCTCTGCTTTCTGGTCCACTGTAATGTGAACACCCTCCACATAGGCTCCCACTGGCATGAACTGAGCTGCTCTTTCATGCCTTTCCTTCCATTATGGACTGTGTTGGGGCCATTTCCTCCAAATTGAAATGTATCCTGGAAGGAAGCTCATTAAGACTTGGGAAGTGAAAAAAACAACAAAACACAATAAAAAACACAAAAAACTGACAAGGCCCCCAAAATAAGCAACTTCCAAGTATGAAGAAGTTCCCCAACTTGCAAGATGTTTAAAGCCTTGCCCCAAGTTCATATAAACACTAACAGTTGCTAGGGAGAGAGCTTCTCTGACTGGCTGAGTTGTCTGCAAGTCTCTCAGGGAGCTCTAAGGATGAAGATTTTGTGATTCGACACCCATGCTTCCTGTAAATAACTCACCCATCTTCCCAAAAGGCAACCCCAATAAGCACACTGGTTCATTAAGCTAGACTTAGAATTGTTTTTGTGAAATGTTGTCAATACCCTGGATGGGAAAAATAAATGTTTTTACGTTTCCCCAGGAAAAGTCAACAATAGATTGAAACCCTGTGAAACTCTGAGCCCAAATCAATCATTCTGTTTTTAAAATTTCCTATCAGATATTATGCACACAACCATGAAAAGTAACTAATACATTGTTGTATTACCCAAAGCAATCTACAGATTCAATGCTTTTCCTCATAAAATACAGGTGTATTCCTTAATAAGATAGATTAAACAATCCTAACAGCCATAAAAGACTCAAAATAAGCAAAGAGAACTTGAGAAGGAACAATAAAAACATCACACTTCTGATTTCAAAATATCTGATGAAACTACAGTAACCAAAAATAGCATAACATTAGCATAAAGCCATATAGAGCCGTAGAGAAAAATAGGGAGCCTGGGAATAAACCAGCACATAGTCAACAAACTGATCTTTGACAAGAGCATCAGGAACAAGAAATGGGTGAAGTACAGTTTCTTCAAATATTGGGACAACTAGATGTGCAATGAAAAAGGACACAATCGGACTTATATTTCAAAGAATACACAAAAACCAGCTAAAAATGGAGTATAGATGTAAGCACAATACCTGAAACTGTCAGAGTTCTGTAAGATCGTTTAGAGGATGCTGGATGGTGTTGCTGTTGGCAATGGGGAACGGCATCAAAGTCATAGGCAGCTCAAGCCAAAACAGGCAAATGGGATCTATTAAACCTCGAAGCTTCCTAATAGCAAAGGAAACAACAGGCAGAAAGGACAAGCCACTGAATGGGAGAAAACACTTACTAATCATACTTTACAGAACACACGTTTCTAAAATCAGAACCTGGTTCCACATCTCGGTCAATGTGAATAGTCCTGCAGCAAACACAGAGGTTCCGGGACCTAGATTCTTTGGGGATATACCTACAAGGGCTGCATCTGGGCCGTATGGTAGAGATATTGTAATTTTTTGAGGATCCTGAATATTGGTTTCCATAGTGGCTGCTCTAGTTTACATTCTCACAAACAGTGTATAAGTGTTACTTTTTCCTACTGGTATTCTTTATGCTTATGGTTTCCCATATTTTTTTTTTTTTTTTGTATTTTTCATCACATGTGATCTGTTCTGGCATTTCTTAATTATTTTAATCTGGAAAAAGATTATGTATATAGGAATAATGAACAATCTTCATCTGAGATCTCCTGAGGCCAGAGGAAGGAAGAGCAGGAAGACAGGTAGGAACTGGGTGCCTCAGCAAGGCTGATTGTCTATCCGTTAATCCAGCTGTCTTTGGCTTGATTGGCTTTTGTGGCTGTGGGGGCGGAGTTATCCTCCCAGCTGGTATTAAAGGTGGGGTTGTATGACTCTTGAGATCTGAGATCTCCTGAGGCCAGTGGAAGGAAGAGCCCCCCCCCAACTGGGATTATGAAGGCATCTGAAAGAGGCAAGCAAAGCAAGCCTTCAACACAGTGAAGAGGCATTTAGGACTCACATTGGAATACAGACAAGGAGAAGCCCATATGCCAGGATCACGAAGAAGAGACAACACTGGAAAGGGGCAGGATAATCCCACGCCAAGCTTTACCAACCCTATGGAAGACTCCTGCAGTGGGATTCCTCTGGGGATGCCCCAGCACACAGACACCAGAAACACAATTGGAAACATATTTAAAGAACTACAAGATTATAAAGAACAAATCAAAGAACTAAGAAAAGAGAATGAGTAACTCAAGAAGGACCTAGAGAGAGAGAATGACAAGCTCCGGAAGGAAGCAGAAACACTGAAAAGGTCCCATGCTGAAAAAGATAAAGAAACCAACCAGCGAACCAAAGAGCTACAAGAAGAGATTGAGAAGCTCTAAAAAGAAGTAGAAATACTAAAGAAATCAGAAGAGGAAATGAAAAAGGAAATCAAACACTCATCCATTCAAGAAGAAAGGAATGGAAAAAGCCTCAGAAGCAGAATGGAGGAAGCAGAACAAAGAATATCAGACCTGGAAGATAACACAGAACAACTAAACACCTCAAGGAAAGATTATGAAAAATTTTAAAATACACAAAAGTGGAACAACCAGGAACTGTGGGACACTATGAAAAGATCAAACCTCCACATCATAGGAATAGAGAAAGGAGAAGAATCCCAAGAGAATGGTATTGATCAGATCTTCAACAGAATAATAGATGAAAACTTCCCCAAACTAAAAAAGGATAAACCAATACAAATACAAGAAGCACATAGAACTCCAAACAGACAAGATCAGAAAAGAAATTCTCCACACCACATCATAGTTAAAATGCTAGACACCCAAAACAAAGACAAAATCCTTAAAGCTACAAGAGAAAAACAAGTGACCTATAAGGGGAAACCTATCAGAATTACAACTCACTTCTCAACACATACTATGAAAGCAAGAAGAACCTGGAGCAAAGTATTCCCAGTGTTAAGGGACAATAGATGCCAACCCAGGTTACTATACCCAGCAAAAATGTCAATTATAGTTGAAGGAGAGAGAAAAAACCTTCCATGACATAAACAAGATGAAAGAATACATGTCCGGAAAACCAATACTTTATAGAATACTTGAAGCAATTCAAACGACAGAAGAAAGGAGCAACCATCCCCAGGCACCTAGAAAGAGAAATCATAAAAGCATAACTGCAGAGTAGAATCGAAATCCAAACCACAAGTGGATAATAAGGCAAAGGAAGCAACACAAACCTATCAGTTCATAACCTTAAATAGTAATGGACTAAATACCCCAATCAAAAGACATAGACGTAGATTGGATTAGGAAACAGAATCCATCAATATGCTGTCTACAAGAAACACATCTTCCTTCAAGGACAGGCACCACCTTAAAGTGAAAGGATGGAAAAAAATATTCCAAGGAAATGGTACCAAAGAAAGCAGTGTTGCTATTTTAATATCAGACAAATAGACTTCAAAGTAAAAGAAATCAGAAGAGACAAAGAAGGCCATTACATTTTTATCAAAGGAACAATTCACCAAGAAGATTTCACAATTATGAACATCTTTCACCAAACTCTGTGGCACCAAACTTTATAAAGACCATTCTCCAGGACCACAAGTCCACACACTAACCCCAGTACATCATAGTAGGGGATTTCAATACCCCACTGAGTCCTTGGATAGGCTCAACAGGAACAAAGAATAAACAGAGAGACATCTGAAGTGAACGATATGATACACCAAAATGGACCTCATAGACCTCTACGCAATATTCCACCCTAATACAGAGAATACATTTTCTACTCAGCACCATGGAACATTCTCCAAAATCAACCACATACTGGGACACAGAAGAAACCTCCACACAATACAAAAAGATTGAAATAATTCATGCATTCTATCAGACCACAGTGCAATAAAGCTCAACATCAACACCAGGATAAGCCCTACTGCCTACAAGAACACATGGAGACTAACAACACACTCTGAATAATGAATGGTCAAGGAAGAGATAAAGAAAGAATAAAGCATTCCTGGAACTGAATGACAATGACAATACAACACAACAAACCTATGGGATAACCTTAAAAAGCAGTACCTAAGGAGGGAAGTTTTATAGCCCTGGGTGCCTACATTTAGAAAAACAGAAAGAGCACAAGTGAATGATCTAACACTACAGCTAAAAAGCACTCGAGAGGCAACAACAAAGATGAACCCAAAAAACAAAAAAAAAAAAAAAAAAAAAAAAAAAAAAAAAAAATCTATGAAATAGAAACAAAGAAAAACATACAAAAAATCAATGAATCCAAAGTTGGCTCTTTAAAGAATAAACAAGATAGACAGACCTCTAGCCCAGTTAACCAAAGAAAAACAAACTCCAAATCAATACAATCCCTGATGAAAAGGGAAATTCACAACAGACAAGGAAAGATCCAGAAAAATCATATGGGAATACTTCAAGAACCTATACTCTCCAAGTTTGAAAACCTAGAAGAAATGGATGATACTGAAATCCTGGGAATCCACAAAAACTTAACCAAAGAAGAGATCACAAGCCTACACACACCCATAACGCCATGAGAATTGAAGATGTATTAAGAAACCTCCCAACTAAAAAAATCCCAGGCCCAGATGGTTTCACGGCAGAATTCTTTTTTTTATTTTTATTTTTTTATTTTTAAGGGATTCTACAATACAATGACACAGTTGTTTGCAGATAACAATGATGTTACTCAGTATGTCATACAATTAAGTAATTGGTGCATTTTGCAAGTATCTATGTCCAAATTTTGAACAACCCAAGGTTCCCATAGTCCAGTTGGAGAAGCTTGTATGCACAGGCATGTTGATCAATCAGGTGTCCAGACTATATTCCTGTAGTCTCATGATTCACCCCTATCTCTCCACAGCCCTTACAATCTACCACGCCTCCTCTTCCGCAGTTTGTTCCCTGGGCTTTGGGAAAGGGGCACAAGTGGGTGAGAAGAAAACAGTCTAATTTCTTTGGAGTTGTCATTTTGGACTCCGGTCTGTTCAGTTTGTTTCCCTTCACGGATTGACAGCTTTCACAGTGATACCCTTTTCAGTCATACTAACAAAGCTCAAGCTATTGGATGTACAGGCATTTAAGCAGTACCACTTATTGTGTCAAGCTAAGCTATGAGCATAGACACAGATGCTTGGATGGTATGCTAATCCGCAAACTGTGGTTTCTCTATAAAGGGTGACAAGTTCTTGTTGTGGCTTATAACATCGCCTAACCACTAGAGGACATAAGCTTGTGGCATCCGCTGTGAGTCCCAGATGGTTTCACGGCAGAATTCTAAATCATCTATTCTCATGAAGAATTCTACAAGCAGCTAACTACTTGTGTTCTCTACTTTGTATTTTTCCTGTCCAACACTGTTCTCTTTCCTCATACCAAGTATGTTAGTAAGTTTTGTGTTACTGTGACAAAATTCCTGATATAATCAAAGGCTTGTCTAGGTTCACAGTTTCACAGAATTTAGTCCATGATCAACTGGCTCCATTGACTTTGGGACTGTGACAAGGAGCCTGACTTCCTTTCAATACCTCTCAGCAGGCTACAGCCTGGGACTGCACTTTCCACACATGTCCTTATGGGTATATTCAGAGTCAAACAAAAGTACTTGTTGTTTGGAAGACTTAAATTCAAATTCCAGTCTTGCCACTTCTGAGATGTTCAGTTAAAAAACTTTATGGATATATCAGACATGTACTGAAAAATTTCCACTGTAAATTATATAATCAAAGGGATTTTAAAAGTATATTTTCAGAGTGGCACAACTTTCAGTAATTTTAGAACTTCTTTAATCAACTACAAAATGAAACTTTACACCTATCTGCAGTCATTCCCTAGTCCTTCCTACCCCTGAAAATCACCAGTATTTTCCATCTCTTTGGATTTACCTACACAATGGGGGAAAGAATTTCTAGATCTTTTTCCTATCTCTTTGAGACAGTTTCTCCCTGGAACTGACCTGGAACTCACTATGTAGACCAGGTTATCTTTCTCACAGAGATCACCCTGCTTTTTCCTCCCAAGTGCTGGGATTAGAGGCATGCACTTCCACACTTGGCTTCTAGATTTTTTATACAATAGGGGACCTCTATCCAAAATCTGTAAAGAACTGTTACACTAAGAATAAAAAGATAGATCATTCAATTTAAAAACAAACAAGGGTCTATATAGAGAGTTTCAGGACAGCTGAGGCTACAGGGAGACCCTGTCTCAAAAAGACCCAAAACAAAAAACAAACAAAAAAACCCCAACACCAAAAAACCACCCCCCCAAAATGAACAAAGGATTTTACAAGACATTTCTCTAAAGAAGATATGAAAATGAATAGTAACACACACACACACACACACACACACACACACGCACCTAAGAACACTGGTGAATACTATTAGTTATCAGGAACACATAATTCAAATTATGATATGATATTGCCTCATATCCATAGCACAATTATAGAAAAATAGTAACAAATGTTAGCATGTTAGATGTGAAGAATTTGTAACCCTGACATATTGCAAGCAGGATTATAAAGAGGTACAGCAACTTTGAAAAGGATTTTGAAATTTTTCCAAAATGTTGAAACATAGATGTTAAACACAGAACTACCATGTGGCTCTGTCATTTCACTGAGATACATACTCAGAGGAAATAAAAACCATATGTCCTTTCCACATTAAAACTGTATGTGAATGTTCATACAGGATTCTGTTTATAAAAACAGAAACAGCCCAAATGTTCATCAACCAATAAGCAGGCCTTAAAAATAGAGCAGGGACTGGAGAAATGGCTTGGAGGCTACAAGTGAGCACTTGCTGCTCTTGGGGATGATCTGGATTCTGTTCCCAGCACCCACACTGGGCAACTTACAGCTTCTTGTAACTTCAGTTCCGGGGGATCTGATTCTGTGTTCTGGCTTTTGCAGGCACTGCATGCACATGGTACACATACATACAGACACACACACATACTTGTAAAATAAGCAAATGAACCTTTAAAATGGGGTATAGTCATACAATAAAAGCACCTATGCATGTACCTGAAAGCGGTT
Organism: Rhizomys pruinosus; assembly: GCA_009823505.1. Taxonomy (NCBI): domain Eukaryota; kingdom Metazoa; phylum Chordata; class Mammalia; order Rodentia; family Spalacidae; genus Rhizomys; species Rhizomys pruinosus. Next base: position 181,656 of record VZQC01000760.1, on the reverse strand, counting down.
TGATTTTCGTGACACTACCTTTTTATGAAGCGAGAATAATATTACTTATTCAAAGATTTTTACAATATAAACAAATGTAATCAAAGTGCCCCAAAGGATGGCAGGCTCAGGAAAGCATGCAAGTGGAGATGATGATAGAGGGTCATAACAACATCTTCCAACACAAGAATAGGGAGAGTCGATGCTTGGAAAAGACATCTTGACAGCTTGATTTTTCAGGCCCAAGGAATTCCACGGTTGGCTAAAATTCTGGGACACATCTGAACCAAAACTGTGAATCTTGCCACTGATGGTTAGGCAGAGAAACATTTCTAATTTCCTGATCCAAATCCCTGCTTCAGTTCTGACGAAATGCCACACATCCTCCCCACGGAGCGTGCAGCTGCCAGCAACCTGATTTGCAAAAATATTCTCAGCAGTGAACGAGCCTAATTCTAAGAAGATTTAAATATGAGCCTCTGGAAAAGTCAGTTTCGAAGCTTTCCCCCCATTGACAGTTTGTTTTATGGGACGATTTTACCCCTTCGTCCACATTTAAGCAATACACTTTTACAGAGCAATTGGTCTGTGGAGGGAGCAATTTTTCTGATGGTCTGAATTCAATCCCAGGAATCCAAATAGTGGAAGGAGAGAACCAACTCCTACAAGTTGTCCTCTGATCTCCCCATGTGTGGTGGCACATGCCCCACACATACAAATGGATGTATAATACCTATGTGTGCACATGCCCACATACAAAATGAATAACTTTTTAAAAAAGTCTGGTTCTGCTTTTCTTAGCTTTAGTTAACACTTCTTGTACATTAAGCACTCATGCAAATGAGCATGTGGCTGGCACTCAGGGACATGCTAGAAGCATGCACAGAGTTAATGCCCTTGATCAATAATATGTAGACACTTAAAATGGCTATTCTCCAAATTGAAGGAAAAAATTTTGAAAGTTCCCACTAAGGAAAGAGGATCTCTCAGAGTTAAACTGCAGTATGCCGAGGAGAAGGAGGAATTGGAAAGAGCCAGGGGCCCTCACCTGCCTCACTGTGTGACTTTGGATGAGCGTCTTCACACATGCACTTCAATTCCATGTTAACGAAATGAAGGTTCAGCTTAGCTATCCCCAAGCCTGTTCTGCTTCCCATTTTCATGTTTGGGTACTATGATTCTGTGATTCATAAGCTTGTGACCACTGTTGTGAAAGTGTGCCCATGTTCTTAATTTCATTTGATTGCAGCTCTGATTTTCAAATGCCATCAGGGCTTGAATATTTTTTACCAACTGAAAGATAAAGAAAGACACCAAGAAGTGGGAGATTTTAATCCAGTCACAGCCAGTAACTGGAAGAACAGTGATAGGATGGTCAACTCTAAGAAACAAGTCGTCAGTAGCAATCACTATTAAAACACTATATATTTGCCCAGGATATTTTTGAAAATTTGAAATAACACATGTTGTTGTGCAAATTAACAGCTTTCGCTGTGACAGCTCCATGCATGAACACATGTGATTTGATCATGATGACTCTCCTTTCTCCCCTTTGCATTGCTTCTGTTGTTCTCCAGCCCCTTACCTGTTCCTAAGAAAGCTATTGAGTGCTTGGAACTTAGTGAGCTGTTCTGTGCTCTGTGTTTTGTTTCTCTGCTCAGAGAAACATACACAGTAAAGGCCTGGCTTGTGAAATTTCAAGGGAAGCGAGGACTGTCAGGGCTGTTGTATGATATTTTTTTTTCACACTTAATGTTGATATATAATTTGAAAATGGCAGGGCCATGAGCCAGGGGCATAAGGTGCTACTCACAGAAGGGAGGGAGGTAGAAGCAGAACCAGATGTTGGGGATGGGCACAGGAGAGAACCTGTGTGCATGCCTCTCTACTTCGGTGGTGGTGGTGGTGGTGGCGGGTTGGGGGGACAATTTCCTGTAAGGCCGTTACCAGGGCTTTGGGAGGGCTTGCTGGTACAGTCCTTTTCTGATCCTGTGCTCCAGCCTGAAGCAAAGAGGGAGGCCTCCGGCACACAGGGTGGGAGGAGGCATGGGGCATCACTAGGGTAAGACCTGATGATTCTGGATTGGAGCAAGTCAGGAGCAGGCAGCCTGTGCCCTCTGTGCCCATCCTGAGAGGGCCCGGTGGATGGCATGCCTCCCGGCTGAGGGCCAGGAGATGAATGCAGACGAGGAGGTAATGGCTATGACTGTCTTTCCCCACCCACACTCAGGAACAGAGAGGAAGATGCTGCCTCCTTAGGGGCCCAGGACTCCTCACCAAGCTCTGTGGCCAGCACGGTGAGGTTGTGCCAGACACGAGCCTCACGGTCCAGGAGCACTGCTGTTCGGATAGTGCCATCTTCGGGCTCGAAGGAGAAGCAACGCTCGGGATCCGAGTGGGGGAGAATGGAGTATCTGTCTTTCGGACTTGGAGGCTATTCTGGCAACCCAAGGACCTGTGTTTCATCCCTGCTCTGCCTCAGACCAGCTCTGTGACCTGATTGGGCTGGCCAGGGAGTCCAGGTTGCTGGCTGAGATCTGGCCCACCAGGGACCCAGGAGCTTTGTTCTCAGGTACTATCAGGTGATAAGTGGCCTGAGTGAAGGCAGGTGGCTCTGGGGTATCCTGCACAGTCACTCGAACTGAGGCCACATCCTTGAAGGGACCTCGACGCAGGTAGGCTGGGTCGATGAGTGTGTTGGTGGCTTCCACACGGAAGGAATAGGAGCTATGGGTCTCAAAGTCTAAGGGCTTCTGGACAGTAAAGAGTCCATCTTGACCCTGGGAGTCTGCTGATGCTGAAGGTCTCCGACCCTTCCCCATCCAGGATACTGTATGCCATGAGGGCATTGTCCCCCAGGTCTGGGTCCTGGGCCTGTACACGGCCCACTAGAGTTCCAGGCCCAGCTGTCTCCACTACAGAGAACTGGTATAGGCCAGTCTGGGGGTCCACAGAGAAGAAAGGCAGTCCATCCAGTATGGTGTATACCAGCTTGCCGCTGTTCCCATAGCTGGGATCATCAGCATCATGAGCTGTCACTTGAATCACTGACGTCCCCACATTAGACATCTCGGGCACTGTAGCATGGTAAGGCCCGAGGGGGAAACAGGTGGATTGTCGTTGATGTCTTGCACTTTGATGATGAACTCTGGTGGGAACTCCAGGGGCCGGTTGGAGGCTTGGTCCACAGCTTGGGCTAGTAGCACATACTGTGCCTTTTCTTCCCGGTCCAGGCTCTTGGTCACATGGATATTCCCTGTGGCCTCATCAATCACAAATACAGTGCCTGCCCCCTCCCTGGTTAGCAGGTACTTGGTGCGGCCCTCACCTCGGTCAACATCTGAGTGCAGCTTGCCAATACGGAAAGGCTCTGGACCAGCATATTCCTCAATGACAAAGAACTGGTTCCAGACCCAGCTCCTTCGGGTCCGCAGTAGTGCAGGACCTGGGTGTCCCTGGGACCCTGCCCAGGTTGGAACTGGGGCTGCCAGATGCCCCATGCAGCCCCAGCCACCCAGCCAGGCCAGCAGGAGCCTCACAAGGCCCCACATGTTTGGAATCCAGCCAGGGCTCTCTTGTTCACTGGCCCTGGGTGCTGAGGCTGGGCAAGGCCAGGTGGCCCATTAGCTGGCTGGGACAGATGCGGTGGGGCTACCCACATGGATCTGCACCTGGCCACGCCGAGGGGCCTGGGACAGCCGGCCACACCCCCGCCCGCCTCGGTGGCCGGCTCTGGGGCACAGCAGCGAGCGGCTCCGCTGCAGGTCTCGTATGATATTTTGAACTGAGAATCTGGTTTCTAGTTAGCCGGGGCTAAAGAATCAGCTATGATTAATAAGTGATAAGACCCACTGAAGTGAAACCTTTGGTTTACTGGGAAAACTGATGTTGTTTAACAAGAGACTAGCATTGAGGCTTGTATTTCCTCAAGGTCAGTACACCAAAGGTGTGGTCCAGGGCTCCATCTCAAGCTGGAAGCAGGGCTTGATAATGTGTAAACGTCTCCTACATAGTACTGAAAGAACTGAACCTGAGCCTCAGGCTCTTGCCAACCCTGAAGCCACTGCTATGGACACTCACAGGCTTGTTTCCAGGGAACCTGAGCATTCCCTCCATCCTTTCCTTTGGTTCTTACTGGACCAGATAGACTATAAGCTACCTGCAGCCCCCTGGTATGAATTAAGTGTTGGTTGCTCCTTAAATTCTCTGGTTTTCAGGGGATCTCTCCTTGGTATTTTCCCACATTTCCTGTGACGTAAAACCCTGCTCACATTAAAGGCCATCAAAACTGGAGCCTAGGAAAAGCCTTGGAAACACCTCCCAGGCCCAGCAGCAGTTCCTTCCTGGCAGTACAGCCCTGATACCTCTAGGGGGCGCCGTTGGTCCCCGTTTTGTGAGCATGGCACCCAGTCCTTGCAAACATTCCAGTACTAGTCTAGAGCTTGGATGTCAACACCAGCCGTCCTGCGGTGGGCCATCTAATATTGTTGGATCAAGTATTTCTTCCTTAAATAAAATAAAGTAAAATAAATGTATGGCATTTTAAAATGCAAACCTCATGAGACATTGACAGTGAACTTGCCAATTAGAAGATCTAACTTCCTTGAGTGTGCTTAGTACTGTTTCTATCACTCCGAGTAACTGGCACATTAAGGGGGTGAAGTCTGCACAGGCTCAGCCTCTTAAGGTCCTGACTGAAGTGCCACTGGCCAGTTGGCCGGGTGGCCTTCAACACGTCCCCCTATTTATTTATTTATTTATTTATTTTTACCTTTGTTATTCCTTTTTTTAAAAATATATATTTTGTATGGGATTATCAAATCTAGACCCGTGTCCCCCACCCTATCCCCCCACCCCACCAGAGCTCATGCATTCTGCCAAACACGCTTTTTATCTCTTTCTCAGTCTTTCTTGATATTCTCCATGTGGAAGTTGACTGTTTTGAGCAGAAGTTCACTGTTTCAGTCAGTTCTTTGATGCAGTCCTTTCTGTTGTTCTTGTTTCCAATATGCATCACTCCCAACTGCTTGGACAAAAGCTCAAGGGGCCATGCACAAGAAATACTTACAACTAGGTAATTGGCACTAGCATCCACAGATGAGGGATACCATTCATTGTTTGTTTTTCTGGGACTGTATTCTATGCAACAGTAAAGAAAGATGACATCATGAGCTTTGCAGGAAAATGGCTGGAGCTAGAAGACATCATGCTGAGTGAAGTAATACATGTCCCCGTATTTATAAAGTAGGAATGATGATAGCACAGGTCCTACAGAGTGGCTTTAGGATTGCATCAGAAATCACATGTTTTTCATCCGTGTTTGACAGAATGTGACCTTCGGTAATGGGGATTATGAATGATGAGAGATGATTTTGAGTCTGCACGAACACAATGACAAAAGCTACAATTCTGAAAACAGAAAGAGATCTTCATTAGAGTGGCCACAGGCATGCGGGGAGCTTGCATCCCTCTGAACCCTGCAGAGGGCAAGGTAGCTGAGAAGCAAGCATCATCATCGTTAGGCACACAGTTTCTCTGTCTGTATCTATGGCTGGCTCTTCTCTTAACGTTCCTGCTTGGGCTTCTGTTTCCAATAGAATCCAGTTCTAACATTGTGAGTTGGCCTTACCACGATCCTGGGCTCGAACCACTCCATGTTCACGCTGTTTCCTTCCCTGGTGGAAGTACAATTCTAACCCCACAGTCTTGTGAACCCAGATGCAAGAAGACTGACTTTCAAGGCAAAGCCTTTCCCATAGTGTGAATCAATTTCCTCCTTTTCAAGAATTCACTGTCCTCTCTAATGTCTGAGACAAGAGGCCGCCCCATCAGGAGTTCCACATGGGCTCGGGAATAGAAGTTAAGGAGCACATGGACTTGGATAGGAAAGAATTATGCTTTCATTTTCTGGACTTGTGGTTGACGTTTAGCATTTCCATCCATTATCAAAGGAGTCAAAAGCTAGGCATAGAGGCATAAGCCTATAATCTCAGCACTTGGGAAGGTGAAGAAGGAGGATCAGAAGTTCAAGGCCAGATTGAGATACATATGAAGTGAGGTCTTGTCTCAAAAAAAAGGCAGGGGGGAGCTTGGGAAAGAGTGCTGGCCTAAAGTGTGCAAGGCTCTGGCACAAAGCACCACGGAAGCTGGCAGTGACTGTGACTTTGTCATAAGTCTATATACATTTTCATGTCACCATGACTTCAGAGTTACATGGGCATTAGACTCACAGGTAGGTTTTGAATTTAATAAGGAGCCATGTAACGTGGGGCCCATGAACTGGCACCTGCCCATGAATTAATCCAAGGTAAGTATAGGCAGCGAGAACAAAACTTTTAAACTTATTTTGCAGAACAATTTAATGCCTTTTGAACTGGGCAAGAAAAAAATGGGGCTTGTGTTCATAATCTTTTATTTCATGTTTTTATTTTTACAAAAGATGCCAATCTAAGATGGATTGGAAAAATAAATTAGACCTTCTCCACAGACTTAGGAAACCACCATTTAATGAGGTAGACAAGGAAGCAAACATTTTAGAACATTTTGATAACTATAATTCAACATCATTAGATTCCTTTGTATTAACACAGTATTTTATGTAACCAAGTCAGTCAGCTTCACCAGATTACTAAGCACTCCATTGGCAATAAAGGAGGTTGGTGTTAACAGCAAGCTGTGCCACCCGCGCATTACTTGGTTGATGCCCAAATCAGATTCCCAGAGATACTAGTTTGGTTAATTATGGGAAACAAGATTACATTTTTCTAACTTACAAAAAAATCACTACTTTTGAAATGCTGTCCTATGAGTCTTCATAAATGCATAGAGCTACATTTCCACTTTCAGTGGAAATGCTGGGCAGTTCTATTATCCACAGAACTGCTGACATTTTCTGGCTAACCTCTCCAAATCCTCAGCCCTTTAACTGATGGTTTTCCCTCTGTTGTTCACTAGGGCAGTTTCTGTTATCCTCTCTTCAAGTTATGGCTTGTTTTCTCATCTCTGTTGAGTATACTGAGGCACCGAAGGATTCTTCATCTTCGTTACTTGAGTCTCGTAACTAGTGTTTCCATTTAATTTTATCTTTATATTTCCATCTCAGTGGAAAGTTCATATCTGATCTTGCTTGTAATCCAACTTTTCCATTAGAGGCCTTAATGTATTACACACTATTATGTCAGATTCTGCCTGATAGCTTTGATACTTGTGTCATGTCTAACAGGGCTGGTGTTGTTTTGCTTCTTGGAAGTGTGTTTTTAATTCTTGCCTTTTATATGCATCATAACTTTTCAAATTGTTCATATTTCTAAGCAGTATTGACTAAAGTAAAAAATTCCATAGTTGGGAAATAAAAAGTTGGCTTGTTGTGTACAGGGGCTCTGGGGCCCCTGACCTGCTCTTAAATCACATCTTGTCTCTGTCCTGGACCTTGAGTGCACAGCCTGCTCCACATCTCTTAGCTATGATGAAATGCCAATTCATCCAGGGACTTGGCCCATCTGTTCTAGTTTCATTCTGTTGCTGTGGTAAAACAGTCTGGCCAAAAGAAAGTTGGGAAGAAAGCATCTGTTTCATTGTACATTAGCAGGTCACAGTCCATCTTTGAGGGAAGTTAGGGCAGGAGCTCAAGACAGGAATCTGAAGACAGGATTGCTTGCCATTCCACACAGCATTACCTCCAACCAGGGACAGTCAGTGCAGCCAAGGAAGTACCACGGCAGATGCTGCCTGCTATCTGTGTCCACTGCTCATACTTCGTCAACTTTCTTATATAGCCCAGCACCATCTGCCTAGTGATGGAGCTGCCCACAGTGGGCATCGGTAGGACAATCAAGACAGCCCCTCGCAGACATGTCCATACACCAATCTGATTCAGACAGTTGCTCAAGACTTTGTTGTCAAGTGATTCTAACCCATATCAATTGACAGTTAAGGTTAACGACACCATTCTTCCTTTGGTTCCTTGACCTCCAGCCTAGTCCTTATTCCCTTGTTAAATCTCTAAAGGAGTCCTCTGTCTCACTGACTTCTTGCCGTTGCATCCCTTTTTACCTTTTCCCAAATTAGGAGAAACTTCTCTTAGAATTTGTGTTTGTTTATAACTTGCTCATATCAAACCCCAGCCGAAAGAGCCAGACATGGTAATGTACATCTTTAATCCCAGCACTTGGGAGGCAGAGGCAGATGGATCTCTATGGAATGGGTCCCATCCTCATCCATAGAGTGAGTTCCAGGCTAGCTAGGGCTATAGGGAGACCATGTCTAAAAAAAAAAAAAAGAAAAACAACAATAAAAACCTAGCTGAAGCCCAAGTTCCTCAAAGGAAGAAGGCCAAGAAGATGTATCTATCCAACAAAAATCTTCCTTCTCTGAATTTTTTGTTCAGATATCACCTGTCAAATGAGCAGAAGATTGGACAGGGAATGGAGATAGTTGGTGGAGAGTGTACCTGCACCCATCCTAGCTGAGGTTAGAACAATTATAGTCAGTCTGGTAAAAGAAACCTGTTAGTAAACAATGTCAAACTGTGGCAAGATTTAGGGAAGTATAATGGTTTATATAAGCCTCAATTAAAGAGGTAATTTGTGTGTCATTAATGCAGCACTGCACAGTGAGTCGAATGTGTGTAGCTAAGCAAGATGCTGGAAAGGTAGAAAGAGAAGTGACAGAAATATTTTTGTTGGGAAAGTTCCCTAGTTAAATTTGTGCTCAGCAGAGGGATCCTTTAGAGGTCTAAAAATTTTCCATATGCAGGTATGTGTGCATACACACACACACACACACACACACACACACACACACACATATATATATATATATATGTATATGAGCTTGATTAAGTTACTTTAACTATGTTTCAGTTTTCTCATCATCAAAATTGCAATAGTCCCTATAATTCATGGTTCAATGAAAGAGTAAATGTGTTAATATTTGTAAAATGAATTAATACAGTCTAAGATTATGTAAGTGCTTGTTAAATAAAATTCTCTGTTTTATAGTAGAATTGGAGGTAATAGCTGTGGACTTTGTGAATGAAGAAGGAGAGATCTCCTCTTGCTTCTCTTATGATCTTCTTTGCCCACCCCTTATTAGCGTCTATCATCAAGATCAGAGCTGCCAGCCTGATGGCTCAGTTTGCATATATGATGAGACCACGTTCTAGCTACATGGGATGGAATCCCTTGCATTCCAGGTCTCTTTTTTTACTCCATTTTTGCTTATATGATGGGCCTCTTTCTTTACCTATGTCAGACACACATCAGAATATTGGTCTTTGCTCTTTAGACTTGCTTTCTCCAGATAGCTTTGAATGCTCAGGAACTTTGCCCCAATGCAGAGCTTAGCACAGTTGACTGGACATCTTCTGACAGCTAGATTGGCTTTCCTTAAAATCTTGCCTGTTCTTCCCCTTGAGAGGCCTTAACAGTGGGCATAGGTATGTATACCCTAATATTTGAGGTCCACAGTGTGGCATTTAGATCACAGGCAGTAGGCCTCAGGACTATCTGAGATCAGGGTCTGAATGAGGGCAAGACCTGCTATTAACATAGAGCAGGGGCCCCAACCTCTCCCACCTTCCTTCACTGTCGCGCTTCACCACCTTCTGTAATAATCCCAGAGTAAGAAAATGAATGCAGGATCAGTCTGTCTTACAGAGTCCCAGGAGACCAAATATCCCTTGACATTCCTGTTGGGAACAAAGAAATGAGCAATGTGCTATCTAGGGCTCAGAGGCAAATACTTTTTCAAGTTTTACACAAGCCAAACTTTTCTCAAACTATAATGGATCTTCCAATCACCTCCTGTGTTCATCACTTGTCTCATTGTGGTAACAAATGTCTGATAAAAGCAAGGAAGGAAGGAAGGAAGGAAGGAAGGAAGGAAGGAAGGAAGGAAGGGGTTTGTTTGGGCTCAGAGTTCTGGAGTACAGACAGACCATCCCAGCAGGGAAGTCTTGGCAGCGGGAGCATGAGGCAGCTGCTTGCAGTACATGCTCAATCAGAAGCAGGACGAGATGAATCTGATGATGCTCTTCTCATGCTCTCCATTTTATTCAGCTCAGGTCTCCAGCTCATGGGATGGTACACCCACATTTAGAGCAGGTCTTTCCACCACATTTAACCTAATCTAGAAAACCCCTCACGGAAATACCCAGGGATTTGTGTCCATGGTTATGCTAAATCCCATGACATTGACAACCAAGATTAACCACCACATTACCCCCCCTGCTCCTTCTCACCATAACTTGACATCCTTATTGAAAGAGGGAGACAGATGAAACTTTTGAGATTTTTCTTCCTCTCATCCACCTTTTTCTTTCCTCCTCTTCCTCCTCCTCCTCCTTCTCCTCCTCCTTCTCCTTTTCCTCTTTCTCTTCCTTGTCTTCTCCTCCTTCATCGCTTTATCATCACTATTACTAAACCTTTGCTACATCTTGCTATGTTCCAGATGCTAAGCCTAAATTACTCCATTTAATCCTGTCAACAGGCCTACAAACCACAGGCTATTTACATCATGTTTTCTTCCTTTGCTGGAGAGGTTGAGAGCATGATGGTTAGCTCAGGGTCTATGGTCAGAGGACTTGAGTCAAATCTCATTCCAATACTTTTAGGAAATCGGTTATTTAAATACTATAGATGTTAATTCCTTCATCTATAAATAAAATTAAAAAGGTGGTTACCTAGTGCCAAAAATTCAAACTGAAAGTAGAAAAGAGAGGAGGAATAACATAAATGGCTAGATAGATTATAGAAAGAAAATTTTGTTTTTACAATGAAATGGTATGATTTGACCCTAATCATTGGGATAAAAGTCACTGGATCAAAAGAATCAAAACTTTGCTCCACAGGTTATGAAAAGTGTGTAGGTCAGGATTCCTAATATGCTCTTTTCAGGGACTAGAACTCTGTGAAATGGCCACACATGTTAGCTTTCCACCAGTTATAAGATACTTAGGTTAAAAAATTTCTTTTATTATTTTTTAAAAATATTTTATTTATTATTTTTAATTTATGTGTATGAATGTATTGTCTGCTTGTGGGTAGGTGCACTGATGTCCTGCAATGCCCTCGGAGTCAGAATAAGGTGTTGGATTCCTCAGGATCTGGAGTTATAGATGGTTGTTATCCATCAGGTAGGTGCTGGGAATTGAACCTGGGTCCTCTGCAAGAGCAGTCAGTGCTCTTAACTACTGAGCCATCTCTCCAGCCCCAGGTTAGATGATTTATAAGAAGTCATTCCTTCTTTCTGGCTCACAGTTTTAGAGGTTCCTGTCCATGATCAGTCAGCCTCATTGCTTTGGGCCTGTGGTGAGATGACATCATGGAAGGAGTTCGGTGCTGAGCAAAACTCTCATCTCATGTCTAACACACACACACACACACACACACACACACAGAGAGAGAGAGAGAGAGAGAGAGAGAGAGAGAGAGAGAGAGAGAGCTCTAGGATCCCATGATCCTCTTCAAGGGCTTGTCTTCAGTGTCCTGAAGACCTCATCCTAGGCCCTGACTCTTAAAGATCCACCAAATCGTGGAGGTCAGTTTTTTAGCATTTGAGGACATTCAAGATGCAAACTGCAGTAGCACATAACTTTGGCTGTGAGGATCTTGGGAAAGAACGCAACTGCTACAGGAAACTCTGCTCCCTTGTTCTCCCCTTGACGCACTCCTTCTTGGCCTTTTTATCAGCATTGTATGTTGCTGGGAGCCCTGGGACAGAAGGGACTTTCCCTATAGCTATGTCTTCTTTACCTCCTCCTTGACTGTTCAGCCATCTTGGCAGCTATCTCCTATGTGCTCACTTCTACAAGTAGTCAAGGACATATATTTGAGGTACAAAAATTAACCACCTCTTTTAGCACTTTTACTCCTGCTTATACACACGTGCACACCATGGGTGAATACTTACAAAGAGTTGCCACCACTGATTGTGAGATGGCTTAGTTGATAAAGTACTTACTGTTTAAGCAAGAAGACCTGATTTCAGATCCCAGGAACCCACAGAAAAAAAAGCCAGGAATGGCAGCAAACACCTGTAATCCCAGCGCTAGGGCAGTGAAGACAGGAGGGACTTGCTGGCCACCAGTCTGCCTGAATCATGAGCCACAGGTTCAGTGGGAGATATTTCCTCAAAAAATAGGTGGAGAGCTACAGAGGGAAACTTCTAATATCAACCTCTGATCTCCACATGAATGTGTACCCCCCTAATATGTTCATAGCACACACGAACACACACACACATACACACACACACACACAAGAAGTTTCTCTTGCTACATATGAGCAGGTACAGTGCAGTCCTGCTAAGGGAAGGGGAGCACAGTGGCCACCTGTGGTCACTGTGCAGAACTGACCCCTTGGTGCAGAGGTCAGTTGATTACTTTTGTAACCCGACCTGAGAGGTATTTCCAACCCAGGTCCTTAGCCTGGGAAGTGGAATGCTTCCTGTCTGGCCGTGCTATCCCACCTGCCCGAAGACTGCTGGTCTCTGGACAGGAATTTCAGGCTGATGGCTGATGGCCAATCTTCAGCCTATACCCACTCACAATCCACTCCACAGCTGGTGACCTGATTAGTATCCGTCCAACCCCATGCTAGTTTACCAGGTTGGCAATCTGATAGATTCCCAATCAACCCACTAGACACCACCACTTGAAATCCAGGCCTGCTTCGGCCTGTATACTCACAAAAATAATGGATCTGGGAATTCTGTGTAATGATGGTAAAGGAGAATTCAATTTATTGCATGCTGAAACTCACTTTTAGAAGCAAATGATGTCATCTCCCAGAGCCAATCACAGACCCCAGTCTTGCACCCCTGCATCCTGCTGCTCTGCCTCATGTGCCTGGGCCACGTTGCTCACTCTTGAGGTGAGGTCAGATGAATTTCATGACTTCCACATTGTGCCCTGAGGGATGCTAGCTGAGAACTAGCCCCTAATTCAAACTGGATCATCACACACGCAACACACACACACACACACACACACACACACACTCTTATTTACCATACAAAAGGTGCTTATTCCTCCCAGATTCTAGTTAGTGCCGGTGTATGAAACCATATAGCCTTCTAGACTCAGAAAACAAAGACACTTCTAAACCTGGAAGTCTCCATTTGCAGATTGGCTTTCAAAGAATGTTCCAGGTTTGATGAAACCCTTGTTAAAATTTTTCTGGTAGTGTTTTTCTTTTGAGACAGTCTATGCAGTCCAGGCTCACATCAAACTCATGTTCTTCCTGCCTCAGCCTCCATAGATGTTCTACTTTGTCTTCCATTCCTGCAACAAAACACTCTGACTGACACCAACTTGGGGAGGAAAGGGTTTATTCAGCTTACATCTCCTGGGTCACAGTTCATCACTCAGGGAGCCCAAGACAGGAACTAAGGGCAGGAACCTGGAGGCAGGAGCTGAAGCACAGGCCATGGTGGAATGCTTTTCACTGGCTTGCTCCCCCGGCTCATGCCCAGCCTGCCTTCTTATACGGTACACAACAACCTGCCCAGCGTGGCACTACTCATTGTGGTCTGGGTCCTCCCACATTGCCTGACAATCAAGACAGTACTCCACAGATGTGGCCACAGACCAATCCAAAGGAGCCAATTCCCCAATTGAGGCTCCCTCAACCCAGGTGTGTCAAGTTGACACTAAAGCTATCCAGAACAATTGACCCCTTGTCAACTTGACACACAAAACACATCACTAATAGTACTAATAACCACCACCTTTCCAGTTCTTATCCCCAAGGTATGATGTTAACATTAATCACAACCTAAGACAGTACAACCTTAAAAGTCCCACAGTCCTTAAAATGTCCCAACACTTAAAAGTTCACAGTCTATTAAAAGTCTCTTAACTGTGGGCTGCTGTAAAATCCAAAACAAGTACTGTCTTATTTCAAAGGGAAGAATCAGGCACACTCAAAACAAAACCTAAGTCCAGCAAAGTAGCTCAAGGCTGGACACCTGGGACTCGCTCACAATCTTCTGGGCTCCAAAGGGTTTCAGCAGCTCCCCTTCTCTGCTCTGCTGTCCACAGCACACACAGCTCATATCGCAGACCCAGGCCGACTCCATTCCACACCTACCGCTGCTCTTGGTGGTCGTCCCAAGGTCCCCACATCTCCAAAAAGCTGGGGTCGCCACTGAAACTGAGGTTGCACCTTTACCAATGGTCTATTCTGACCTCTCCTGGTGCAAAGCCTCAGCTTCTCTCCATGACCCCTGCAATCCTGGGGTCTTCACTGCAACCGTGGTGCACTTCCACCAATGGTCTTTCCTGACCTCTCACAGTGCCAAGCCTTGGCTGCTCTTTGTGACCCCCTCAAATGTCAACACCGGAACCATATAGGAGACTCTTACATGTTACCAAGCCCTGCTTCTGGCTCGAGAGGGAGGCTCAGGCCCCTTCTGGAACATAGCTTCTGTGTGCTGACCCCAAAGAAATTCTTCCCAGAAGATTTCACCCCAGTGATGCTGGTCTCTTGTTACTTACAGCTGATTTTTTAGCCCCAGCTAACCAGCATCAATTGTCCCAGTACAACAAAGATTTCACTTTGGGTTCTGGTCTCTTGTTACTTACAGCTGATTCTTCAGCCCCAGCTGACCAGAGCCCATCGATTAAACAGTACCGATGATCTCTGCTCCCCTTTGAAACTAGAAACTTCACAAGCCAGGCCTCCATCTTCTACAAATCTTTCAGCAAAACTGCTCCAAGCTCCACAGCAACAATCTTTAGGTATTCAATGATCTTCCCAGCCCAAAGTTCCAAACGCCTCCACAATCCTTCCCCAAAACACCAAGGTCAGGTCTGTCACAGCAATACCCCACTTCTGGTACCAATTTCTGTTCTAGCTGTCTTCCATTGCTGTGACAAAACACTCTGACTGACACCAACTTGGGGAGGAAAGGGTTTATTCAGCTCACACCTCCTGGGTCAGCTCACATTTCCTGGGTCACAGTCCATCACTTAGGGAGCCCAAGGCAGGAACTCAGGGCAGGAACCTGGAGGCAGGAGCTGAAGCACAGGCCATGGAGGAATGCTGTTTACTGGCTTGCTCCCCTGGCTCATGCCCAGCCTGCCTTCTTATACGGTACACAACAACCTGCCCAGGGTGGTACTACTCATTGTGGTCTGGGCCCTCCCACATTGCCTGACAATCAAGACGATACTCCACAGATGTGGCCACAGGCCAATCCAATGGAGCCAATTCCCCAATTGCGGCTCCCTCAACCCAGGTGTGTCAAATTGACACTAAAGCTATCCAGCACAGTAGTGCTGCAATCACCCATGTCCAGGTCTATAATAACATATTCTCTGTGTCTCTCTGTCTCTCTCTGTCTCTCTCTCGAATGTGTGTGTGTGTGTTTGTGTGTGTGTGTGTGTGTGTGTGTGTGTGTGAATGTGATGTGAAGGGGCACACATATGGAGGTCAGTTTTCAGGAGTTGGTTCTCATCTTCCCCTTGTCTGCGGCAGGCTCCGTCTTCTTCCTGCCACTCACTATACTGTGTACTCCAGGCTGGGTGTCCTACTTGTTGGAGTGCTGAAATTACAGACTATGGGTACTCTATTTGGCTTTTTACGTGGGTCTGGGGACTAAACCCAGCTTGGCAGACTTACACAGCAAGTACTTCTACCTTCTGAATAGTTTCCATGATCCTCCAATAGTGACATTCTTAACATTATTGTGTTCTCATAAAATTAGTCAATATGGCTGAAATGTTTAGTTGTAATAAAATGTGGTTATCCTTTTTCAATACTCATAGAATCTAAATGTTAATGTTGACTAAGACCATTTTTGTTTTGTCTTGAATGTTGAATATTGAAGACTTAATAGAGGAGAAAAATGTCAGTAAAATTTTATAGTTTCTGGAGATCAGTAAGTACTCATAATATTACCATTTTCTTGAAGTTCAGCTGAAGCACTGCTCATCTCACCCGTAGTCAATGTTGGTTTATATTTAGATAGGGAGAGGGAGAGAATGCAAGAAAGTTCAAAGAGGGAGAAAAAGAGTGAGAGGAAGAGAACAAGTTTGAAGTAGATTTTCAAATGAGAAATGTGTTGATGTAAAAGTCACTATGAATGGAAAACAAGTAATTTTTTAAAAAAGACTTTGTTTAATAAATACAAGGTCAGGCAAGTGTGTATACTGGTTGTTTTGGTTGCTGTTAGAGCCAAGAAGGTAGGTGAGGGATTCAGTGTGGAGGGTATTTCAGAGTGGTCAGTGAAGTCCAATTCCATCTGGCATACTTAGCATTTGGAGAGCCACACATCTCTAGCCATGGAGTGCCTGCTCGGACTATGTCCATCATCACCGCTCACCAAATGATTATGGAACTGAGTGTTCTTGTGATGTCTCATCCAGCTGTCAGTCTCCACTCTCCAGAGTCTGACATTGCCAGAAAATGAGATTTCTGAATCTGAGTTATAGTCTCTCATCTTTTCAGTGGCTCACTGTGTTCCATGTCTTCATGTATATGTATGAATGCCCTTTCCTCAGGCATCACCAGTCCCCTGGGCCATACCAAAGTCCATCTCTAATTGAGTTATGAGTCCTCACACAATTGAAAAATCTGATTAAATGCATACTGTGTCTCCACTGCAGCAGCAGGAAAGAAAAGAGTTTTGTGAATGGAGATATTTCTCTCAGCCAGACAGAACCGCTCAATAGAAACAGTTATCAGATGAGTCATCCTTGAGTCATCCCCTGAATGGAAAATTAAGCTGGACAATGAATTTTTCAGCCTTTGTTCTCAACTTAGAAATGTCTCAAAAGATATAGACTATTGCCTAGCAAATCAAAATTATAATAGGATCTTGATAATAAAAGTGTTTTTCAAGGTGAGGAAACCCAAAATGCATGTGCTTGATATATATGTATTAAGGAGTCAGAGGTCTAAAAGGTTCCCAATAAATTATTTGTTGAATGAAATAATTTATGAATGAATAAATTGGTGAGGAAAAGACATGGAGAGCCGAGTGTTCCTATGACTTCTCTGTTATGGGAACAGTGCTGGCTCGTGGCAGTATTGACTTAGAGGACATGAGATTAGGACTTGAAGATTGGCTGCCTATCACTGTACAGGGTCATCTCAGTCTTGAGAATGCTGAGTTGAGAGGTTTGTACAACATCCTTAGAAGTCTGGCTGTTGTAAGGAATATGTATTATGAAAATAAAAAAAGATCTTGCTTATGTGAAAAGAACTATATGAAGATTAATTTTCTTTCTATTAATTTTCTTTCTTTCCAGCTTTTCTGCTTTCCTTTCACAAAAATTTCATGAACAGAACCCCTCCGTGTATGTGTGTGTGTGTGTGTGTGTGTGTGTGTGGTGTGTGTGTGAGAGAGAGAGAGAGAGAGAGAGAGAGAGAGAGAGAGAGAGATGGCTGGCTTCGGTTGTCTTGTTGATATACTTGGGAAGATGGAACCTCAATTGGGTAATTTCCCCTGTTGGACTGGCCTATGGGCATGTCTGTGGGGCATTTTCTTGATTGCTGAGTGATGTGAGAGGGCATTATGGGTGGTGCCACCCCTGGGAAGGTGGTCTTAGGTTGTATAAGAAAGCAGGCTGAGCACAGACCGAAAGAGCGAGCCAGTAAACAATATTCGTCCATGGCTTCTGCTTCAGCTCCTGCCTCCAGGTTCCTGCCCTGACTTCCCTCAGTGATGGGTTATGACCTGGAATTTGCAAGCTGAAATCAATTTGTTTTCCCACAAGTTGCTTGTGGTAATAGAGTTTTGTCACAGCAGCAGAAAGCAAACTAGAGTACTGTGTGTGTGTGAGTAAACACATGTGTGGAGACTGAGGTAAATGTCAGGTCTCCTCCTTTATTTTGTGAGAAAAGGCCATTTCACTGAACTCAGTAGCTAGCCACTGAGCTCTAGGGAATCTGCCTGTCCCTGTCCCCTGCCCCCCACAGAGCTAGGATTACAGATGTGCACAGATAAATTGCGCCTGGCTTTTATATGCATGGTAGGGGTCTGAGCTCAGGTCCTCCCAGTTTCACAGCAGGAACTTGACTGACCAAGCCATCTTCTGAGTCCCTAGTTTATAGAATGCTGCACTATAGACTGAATATTCCTGAAGAGTACTTTTAATTCATTCATTTAACAAAATTTTCTTGTGATCCTATTATGTACCAGACAATGTCTCAGTTGTTAACAGAAGTTAATACACTGGTATACCAACTGTTGAAGACCGAAGATCATGTTTTATCTGTAGCAAAGGACATCATTTAATATAAAATATGATTCTAAAATCAAATATATGATTTATTAAAATAAGATAAAAGATTTGTTTTTAGCAGGAGCAAGTTGGGTCATTCAATTCCAATCCTTCTTGCTATGGCGACACGTTAAGAATATATATTCTAAAGGCATAGAGGACAACTTCATTCATAGTGTAGATGGGGGAAAACAAACTCTTGAGGTTTCCAAAGGTCTGTATAACTTTGAAAGGGCTTTTGGTAATGGGAATGCTAATGTCTACTAGAGTCCATTACTGTAATTGCTATTTCTGAGATGATCTCATCTGAGCCACCAAGCATTGCTTTACAAACCAAAGAGTGAAACTTTGAAAACAACAGATATAATTCAGCTTCTATGTTTTGATATTAATTCTGTCATGATTTAGCAAACATTTCTTAAAATCTTACAGAGAAATACAAATTAAGACTATAAAGTACATCCAACAGAATATAGAATGACTAAAACAAAAAAGCTGAGAACACCCAAGGCCGGCAAGCATATAGCAGTTAGAATTTTCAAAATTAGTGCAAAGACTTTGAAAACTGCATTGCAATTTCTTATTAAGTTAAATATAACTATCCTATGATTCCTGGTTATATAATCAACAGAAATGAGAGCGCCCCCCTTTTTTTTAACCAAAAAACCTGCTGACAAAAATGCATATAATATGTCAGGCTAGAGGCAAGTCAAATATTGATAAATAATTAACAGACCATTTAATTGGGATACATACATGTTTCTATATGATAATATTTGAGAATGAAAAATAACATCTATTTCTTCATGCAATAACACAGACAAATATTAACAAAGGAAATCAGTCACAAAAGCCTCAGGCTTCATGGACTGGGTGTGTAGCTCAGTGCTTGAGCAGGTCCAGGATTTGATCCTCAACACCACACAAAAAGAAAAGAAGTGTTTTTTGTGTAGAATGTGTGCTTCATATTTTCATGTATGTGGAGTTCAAGTATAGACAAAAATGATGACAGAAGTTAGAATAGTGGTTTTGTTCACAAGATATGTGCTCAAAGGATTTGAGAGCACTTAATTTTTTTAACTGAATTTTCGTGATTTTCATACATAATCTCTCAATCAGTCTTAATCACCTTTATACCCGCCTTTTCCACTGGCACCCTCCCACAGTGCGTACATTCTGTCATTTGTGCTAGGATCTATTGTGCCAAATTAATCTCCCTGGCCATTCCTTAGTGCCGGTTCATCCTCTGAGCTCTGGTCAGCCCATCCGGAGTCCCTCTCTTATAGAAGGCCAGTTCTTCCTCACTCAACTGTAATCAGCTGCCAATATTTCTTCTGCTAAGACTAGGCTCTGATACACATTTCTGCAGTTCCATGCTGGGTGGTTTTTGTCTGGTTGAGCAGCATAGGTCTTGTGTATGCTGACACCAATGCTGTAGGTTCATATGAGAGGGGACCCAGGAACTTGTAATATTCTGTTTCCATATGGTCTTTCACCACCTCCCTGGCTCTTAGAATCGTTTCACCCGGTCTTCCACAATGTTCCCTAAGCCCCGCTCCAGTGTGCTATGTCTTAAGCTGGTTCTTGGTAGGGAGAATGAGCTACAACAGGAAAATACACTAAGCTGTGTGGCAAACGTTTTCAAATGTTGTAGTACCCGAGTTACTCTTTTTTTAAACTGTAAATGAATGAAACAAATGCAATCGAGTGTCTAGTGCCCTCTATCGAACACAGGCACAAGAAGTGGCTGACAGGAATGCCTTTCCGAGGCCGCTGAAGTCCCTCATCCACCACATCACTGACCACTCCTTCACCAACTTACCAAACACACATGAAACACGGAGCACTCTATACCCAGAAGCAAAGCCACAAGGCGGTAGACTTTACAGGCTATAACCTGAAAGTACCATGGTTAGAATCATCTCCCTGGACTAAACAGGATGAATAAGAGTCTTCTCCAGTTCCCAGGCAGCAGGGCTTTCCCTCTAGCCAGCACAGAAGGGTGGACTCCTTTGGGCTCTCTACCTCAATATGTCTATTTTAAAACCTCTCTAGGAATGTGAAGGAAAACATACACAATCCAATAGTTGTGCTTATCACTTGTGGAAATTCTTTTTTTATATAATAAATCTTGGAGTGAAAGATATTTATTTATTTATTTATTTATTTATTTATTTATTTATTTTTGAGGCGGGGTCTGTAGGCCCAGCTGGCTTGGAAGTCAGTATGTAGACCAGGCTGGCCTTGATATAATTGAAATCTACCTGCTTTTGCCTCTTAAGTACTGGGACGAAAAGTGTTTGCTACCATGCCCTGCAAATTTATTATTATCATTATTATTTTTTTCACATAAATTTATTTTTATTTTTTTATTTCAAATCTAGACCCATGTTCCCCCCATTCCCCGACCCCACCAGAGCTCATGCATTCTGCCAAACATGTATTCATCTCTTTCTCAGTCTTTCTCAATATTCTCCATGGGGAAGTTGACTGTTTTGAGCAGAAGTTCACTGTTTCAGTCAGTTCTTCGATGCAGTCCTTTCTGTTGTTGTTGTTGTCATTTCCAATATGCATCACTCCCAACTGCTTTGGACAAAAGCTCAAGGGGCCGTGCACAAGAAATACTTACAACTGGGTAGTTGGCACTAGCATCCACAAATGAGGGATACCATTCCTCGTTTGTTTTTCTGGGACTGTGTTACTTCACTCAGCATGACGTCCTCTAGCTCCAGCCATTTTCCTGCAAAGCTCATGATGTCATCTTTATTTACTGCTGCATAGAACTCCATTGTGTAGATGTACCACATTTTCTCTATCCACTCATCAGTTGAGGGGCATTTGGGTTGGTTCCAGCTCTTTGCTATTGTGAAGAGAGCTGAAATAAACATGGCTGTGCATGTA
>VZQC01000760.1:85692-157849 GCA_009823505.1 Rhizomys pruinosus | reverse complement strand
GGTAATTGGCACTAGCATCCACAGATGAGGGATACCATTCGTCGTTTGTTTTTCTGGGACTGTGTTACTTCACTCAGCATGATGTCCTCTAGCTCCAGCCATTTTCCTGCAAAGCTCATGATGTCGTCTTTCTTTACTGCTGCATAGAACTCCATTGTGTAGATGTACCACATTTTCTCTATCCACTCATCAGTTGAGGGGCATTTGGGTTGGTTCCAGCTCTTTGCTATTGTGAAGAGAGCTGAAATAAACATGGCTGTGCATGTATCTCTGCGGTGGGGTGAGTCTTGAGGGTACATGCCCAGGAGTGGTATGGCTGGGTTGGGTGGCAAGTTCATTCCAAGTCTTCCAAGGGTTCTCCACACTGCTTTCCAGGACAGTGGTGAAGTGGATACCCATTCCTGAGACAGTCAGGACTAGGCTGGTGTAGACATGCCAGCTTTAGGTGATCCTAGGGTTGCACCAAAGCCTGTGTTTGAGGAACTGAGAAGCAGTTGTGTAACCAGTCCACGTGAGGCAGGCTTCCGCTGCAGAAGCACCCTTCACTCTGGTCTCACTGGGTCCCATGTTGGTTGGTACCACCGTGGTTCCAGCACGTTCTCATCAGAGGAGCAAAGGGACGGCTTCCGGTGCTTGTTTGCTCTAGGTGGAGTTTTCAGTACTTGATTCTCTTTGCTTCTCGTCTTCCCAGCAGGACAGCCTTTCTTGGAAAAGGAAAGCAAGGCCCAAAGGTGAGAAGAAGATCCAGCTCCTAAGCCAGCCTTTGCACCAACAAGCTGTGGAGAGGTCTTGCAGCCTCAGTTTGTCCATCTCTGTAACAGGGGTTACTCCTTAGCCACTGATCTCTCAGGATTGTGGGAGGATAAACTGAGAAGGCTGGTAAGAAAGCACCCGTAGAAAGTTAGGCATTTTCTCAATTAAAAACTAATGATTGGAACAGAACTTTCATAAAGAAAATGTATGAGTTCCCAACAGGCAAATGAAAGATGCTATGATATGTCTTTAATGCCAGAAATACTATCTCCCATTGATTAGAGTGCCTAAAATTAAGCATTGGCAATTCCGAGTGTTGTTAGAAAGCAGAATATATTTTATTTATTATTTTTATTTTTTATGTGTATGAGTGTATTACCTACATGTATATAAATTCACTTGTATCATGCAATGCCCATAGAGGTCAGAAGAAGGTGTTGGATCCCCTGGAACTGCTGTTAGCTGCCATGTGGATGCTGGGAATCAAAACTGGGTCCTCTCCAAGAGCAACCTGGGTTCTTAATTGCTGAGCCATATCTCCAAAACCATCTTTTTAATTAATTTCAGAAGTGAGCATACAAAGTAATGGGTTTCACTATGGCATTTTTCTGCACATATGTTATATGTGGCCTGTCTCGTTGGTCCCTTCCCCCCCGCCCCCCCACATAGTGCCCACTTCTGTTCTCATGGCACTTGTACTCCGTCACCCTCCCCTTTTCTTCTTCCCCATTCCTTAAAGTGGCCCCTTTTCTATTCTCTCTCTCTCTCTCTCTCTCTCTCTCTCTCTCTCTCTCCCCCACACACACACACACACACACACACACACACATACACACACATTTAAATTTTGATTTCTCAGATGAGATAAAACATATGGTATTTGTCTTTCAGAGTGTGGCTTTTTTCGTTTGAACATAATGTTCATAAATCCCATCCATTTTCCTACAAAGCCATAATTTCATTTTTCTTTACTGCTGAATAGAATTCTTTTATGTATCAGTATCATATTTTCTTTATGCATTCATCTGTTGATGGACATCTAGGCTGGTTCAATTTTCTAGCTGTTGTGAATGGCACAGCATTAAACGTGGATGTGCAAGGGTCTTTGTGGTACATTGGCTTATAATTCTTTAGGTACACCCCAAATGGTATAGCTGGGTAGCATGGTAGTGTATTTTAAACTTCCTGATGAACTTCCATGGGGCTTGCACAAATTTACATTCCCATCAACAGTGTGGAGGGCGAGGCTCCTTTTTCACAGTGTGGAGGATGAGGTCTCCTTTTTCAGTGTGGAGGGTGAGGTCTCCCTTTTCAGTGTGGAGGGCGAGGTCTCCTTTTTCACAGTGTAGAGGGTGAGGTCTCCTTTTTCACAGCGTGGAGGGCAGGGTTCCTTTTTCACAGCATGGAGGGTGAGGCCTCCTTTTTCACAGCGTGGAGGGCAGGGTTCCTTTTTCATAGTGTGGAGGGCAGGGCTCCTTTTTCACAGTGTGGAGGGCGAGTCTCCTTTTCCACAGTGTGGAGGACGAGGTCTCATTTTTCACCATCTCCTAACTAGCATTTGTTGTCTTTTATTTTCTTGGTGATGGCTATTCTACTTGGTATGAGATGGTTTCTCAAAGTAGTTCTAAGCTACATTTTCTTGAGTAGATCAAACAAGTGTGGCATTGAAATCAGAGCAGAAGTCACAAGTGAGACATGATGGGTTGGAACAAAACAGACAAAACTCTTGGGTAACGGGGTGTAAAACATCTTGATTTGGATAGCTGTAGGAGTACATTCAATTGTCAAATATTTCCAATATCCCATCTTCTTCAATTTTTAAAAGATGTGGATTGGATTATTATTATTTAACTAAAAAGACAAACTATTTTCAAAGTATAGAAAATATGGACATTTTACAGAAATTATAAAAACCCAAAATTCCTCTAGAGATGTCCATCCTTAAGTATGTTTACATGTACCATTCTAGTTTCTTCTATCTATACATTCTTCTATTTGTTGAATCAGATCTTTTAAAATAAGAGTATAGAGGAAGATATTAAATTCCAGGTAAGCAAAGAAACCCAGGTAGGCCTGTCCAAGCCAGAGGGGTCCCAGTCCAGTTCTTTGAGGAGTTTACTTCAGAACAAAAGATGTCTGGCTTATCATAATTTAATTCTGCTGAATATCAATCTATAGATAAGTATTTCTTTAGTCCCTTGGACAGAGCTTCAAAACCTCTTAGAATTTAAGTGTGTCCCTGACTAGTCTGAGGATGAGGGCTGGTCACTGAAAAGACAGAATAAGTGATCAGAAGATTAGGACTTTGAGTCACCAGGTATATTGGTTTGAATATGAAATGTCCCCTTCCCCCCGCCCCCCCAGGGTCCTGTGTTGGAATTGTTGGCCCCTTACCCTTGGCATTGTTTTAGAAGGCTTGTAGAGTCTTTCAGACATGAGCTCTGGTTGGCAGAGGCACTGGGTTGGGTTATGACTAGGCTCCACCATTAGCCTGAGGCCCTCTCTACTTCCTGGTCTGCTGAGATTTGAAGTTTCAGCCACCTGCTCCTACTGTCATTCATACACATAAATTTAAAATAATAAATAAAACATAAAAATAATAAATTTAAATTTAAAAACAGTTTAACACACATTTAAAGCATAGCAATTAAACTCGTAGGTAGGTATCTGTGCACATGCCTGTGTGTGTGTGCATAGAACTCTATCATGCCTTCCCCTCCATGATGGACTATGCCCTCTAAAACTGTGAGAGAAACTAAACCCTTCTCTGTAAAGCTGCCTTAGCCAGGTATTTTTTTCTCAATGATGAGAAAGAAAGCTAACATTCCAGAATCCCCAGAGAATAGGATACTGAAAGATTAAGGTGATTTCTAGGCCAGTCACTTAATCAATTATGGCTTTATAATGAAGCCCAAAAGAAAACTGGACATCGAGGTTTGGTGCAGCCCCTTCTTAGCTGGTAAACATACTAGTAGACCAGTTTGGCTTCCAAGTCACAGGTACCCACCTGCCCCTGCCTCCCAAGTGCCAGGATTAAAAGTGTCCATCACTATGCCCAGCTTAAAACTACAATTATAATAAAAAAAAAAACTACAATTATAAGTAGATGCCTTTAGTGAGTCTGTGGGTCTTCTGGGGAATTACTGAACCATGAGGGTTGGGAACCCCCACATTTATATCTACTTGGTCCAAAGTGATCTCGGACCCTGAAGAACAGGTGGATCCAAAAAGATTGTCGTCTTGTTGAGGACTTTGCTTTCCACCAGTGGACTCTGCACAAACCCCAGGCACTCGACACTTGGACTGAAGTATAGAAGTGAAGTTTGCATTAGAATCGCAGGAGACCCTGTCTCGAAAAGACCAAAAAAAGAATAGCTGATTCCATGGGGCTGGAGAGATGGCCTAGCGGTTAAGAGCACCGACTGCTCTTGCAGAGCACCCGGCTTTGATCCCCAGCACCCACATGGCGGCCGAGAACCGTCTGTAACTCCAGTTCCAGGGGAATCCAAGACCCTCTTCTGACCTCCGCGGCATTGCACAACACGGGTGCACAGACCTGCATGCAGACAGTACGTTCATACACATACGAAAATAAATAAACAAATAAAAAAAAAGGATAGCTGATTCCGTTTCATTCCATCAGTTGACTTGGTTCCCATCCCATGACACCTCGCTTCACTTCTCCCTGCAGAGCTCAGACTTAGTCTTCCACTGTTGTGGTTCACAGCCAGCGATGTTGATCAAGCTGACCATGTGCTTGCTCTTCCCTCTGTAAAGGCCTCTACGCACCTCTCCTTTACACACATGCAACACTGTGGAGGACATTGCCAGCAGTCACACTGTGCAGGCAATGAAGCTGTGGCTTAGAAAGGAAAAGCCACGAGGTCACAGAAGTTAAGAAGGGGCTAGTCCTGTTGGCTTTATACCTGTCCTTCCACTGTACAACGTTCCCTCCAGAGCCCAAACCTTCTCTCTCTCCATATTCCTTGTGACTCCTGTCCCTCAGCTCCACACAGGAACCAAACATACTCTTCTACTGTCATTTCAGTAAACATTTCTTATTGTTTGTTTTTACTTGTATGAGTGTGTTCCTTACATGTAAGTGCACCTCTGATACTGGATCCCCTGAAACTGGAGTTACAGATGGTCGTTAGGAGCTGAGTGCTAACGACCATCTGTAACTCCAGATGTAATGGGGGCTGAGATCTCAATCTGGGTCCTCTGCAAGAGTATCCAGTGCTCTTAACTGTGGAACTGTTTCTCCAGCCCTTCAATAAACATTTCTTAATTTTTATTGGATCGCAAATGCATTCATTTAAGAAGAACTGATCCTGAGAAGCTGACATGAAATGGAATTTGCTTTGCCCTTTGTAGCCTGTAGCATTTGCTATTTTTCCTGCTGAATTTGTTAGCTAAGGTCAAGTATGATTAGCTTTTCAAATTCCATGTGGACCTCCAAAGGTCATGGAGATGACCTCAGGCGGCTGGGAACATGATGCTAAGTTTCAAGAGAGGTAGGTATCTCCTCCTGGCTGGTTGCTAGAGTTGTACTTTCAGCCATTGTTATTTTAATCAATTTCCTTGTGTTCAGAATGCCGACAGCATCCTTCTTAGCATCCAGGGAAATTAAACTCATAAATCATTTAATCCTTCTGTAGTACACAAGGCACTATGGAAATTGTATCAATTAGTCCAAGGAAGATCGATTCAAAGGCGAACTCCCAGTTTGCCTCTCATCTTCTGCTTGGTACCAGCTTCTCATAGAAGATTTCCTTTTAAAAAGATGTTGCTAATGTCGTCCTCAGAATGTTTATTTACATTCTTCCCTTTTCCTACACAAGGCCTGTCTGTAGCAAAAGTCAACAGCTAAATGCTGGAAACCCTGTCTTGGGGCAGGAGCAGAGTATCTGATTTACAGGGGGCTTTTGTGCCTCTTCCTCTTCTCACTCACAAAGCCTGTGTGATTTTCTGTGAAAGCCAGTGGAGAATGTATTAGATCGCTTTTTTCCCCTTTAAGGTTTAACTGTAGATGACTCAACTCTCTTCCTTTTTTCATTTTGGCTGGTAAAATATTTATCACATAAAACTTTCCTTTTAACATTTTTAAGTATAATTCTGTAGCATGAATCATTATCTACGATATTACATAACTATTATCACTATTTCCAAAAGTTTTTATCATCCAGAGACACTGTACCCAGTAAGCAATAATTATCCCCCATCCCCAGGCCACTGGTTACTTCTAATCTAGTTTCCTTGTTTATAAATTTTCTATTCCAAATAACTTACATAAATAGAAGCATGCGTTATTTTCTCTTGCATCTGGATTTTCAGGGTACATCCACTTTGTAGTAGGTGTCAGAACTTCATTCATTTTTATGGCCACATAATATTTTCATATATATATATATGACTTTTTTTTATTCATCTGTAGTACATGGGTCATTTCCACGTTTTGATTATTATGACTAATGCTTACATGCAATACTTGTCTGAGTTCCTGTGTTCAATTCTTTTCTATATATACCTAGAAGCAGAACTTATACTTTTTTATAAGGTCTTGGGTCTGTGTTTGCTTGGCCCTAAGAGCTTCATGTTTTTGTGGCTGCCGAGCTCTCCTCCCTTCCTCTATCCTTGCTCTCTTTGTTTTTCTCTAGAGTCACTATCATTTCCTTTTACTCCTTTAAAGTAAATATGTAATTATATAAAGTAAAATCAATTTACATATTTAATAACACTATAAGAGGAAGACTTTATGTAGTATTAAGCATAAGAAAAATGGAAAAATTTCCCTTTTTTACAAAACCCCTCCACATAGAACAAAGGGCTTTTTAAAAATGACTTTTTCTAAGTGGGTCGATATGATAGATTTATTCAGTGACTAGTCATGACTAGTGCGCTAATGGTCAGTGGAATTTTTTAAAAGCCCAACATTCATATGGGGGGGGAGTTAAGAAAGTCTCTTGTATTAAAACCTTTGCAGCACCTAGAAGGTAAGCTTCGTTAGGAATCATTAAAAATAGTTGTTACTAGTAGGATCCACAGAGGGGCCTGATGTCTGCAGCAATCTGAGGCATTTCTTCCCTTCAATGTGTAGAGGAGTCAATCCTTCTGCTGGCACTTTCTGGTACATCCTACTCACTTCAAAGCTGCATTTTCTTTCTCAGCCATTAAGTTGGTGATACTCTGGCCTGTTGGAACATACAAATCCTTTCCCATAGTTAGTTTTAAGATTTGGGTTGCAAGGTTTTTTTGACAAAAAGTTTTCATATCTATCTTACCCCCCTTTTTATTTATTGGTGTTTATTTTGACCCCATGAGTCTCCAAAAAAGCCGTTGTTTGTATACACATCCTATAGGATGAGACTCACAGTCACAGATTTCACCAAGTTCACCCATGCTGTTTTGTGGTTACTGTATGTGTTAACTTGGGAATACAACCAGTTCTTTTTGGTTATCTCACCTATAGGTTGAAAGAGATTGCTACCAGGTGTACATATGACACAACACATTAAGAGAACATTTTTTATAACAATCCCAAACGTAACATTGTTATCAGATTTTAGTTTAGCTAATGTTCACTAGCCATTATATCACCAATAATAACCTCAGATGCATTACCGTTTTTTTATCATCCTTCAAAACAATGTTGTCCAATATGACGATATTTACTTTACTAAGTCCTAAAACACCATGTAATCTTGTAGACAGATTCTGGGCAAACCGAGTACTTGTTGTGACTCATGTCAATTAAACTGCACCAATCGAATATACATCCAGTGTCCCTCTCCCACCCCCTCCCACCCCTTCCCCGAGTCACCATTTCAGTCAGCTTCTCTGGTGTAATCTTTCTGTTGTTGTTACTTTAACTATGCATCCCCTCTCACCAAAAATATTATAACTGGGTTATTGGAAGCTCGCGTCCAGTAGGATCGAAAGCTATATATTATACTGTTTAATACTAAATATCTAATTGCATGTGCTTCATTAGTAGGAGCGAAAGGTTATGCCCTGGACAAGCTGGCAGCCCATGAAAGAAAACACAGAACTGACTAAAGACCAAGACATCAGCTCCAGAGAAAGTAGAGTGTTTTGCTTCTCATCCACCTGTGCCCCTTTTCCTAAGCCTAGGAACAATCGGTGGAAGAGGGGGCGTTGGATAAGAATAAGAGGCTTCGATTGGGGTATCATGGTGAAACTACAACAATATAGACTGGACACTCATTTGATCAACTTGATTGAACATACAAGCCCCCCCTGCTGGATGGTGGGACCCATGAGCTGTGTGGGTCTGGGCACAACTGCTTGCAAATTGGTTTTACATGAAGGATGCTTGTACTCACAAATTATCACCTATTGTTAAAAAAAATGAAAACAAAACAAAAAAGCAGAGAAAGATGCAGAAAACTTATGGCAGAATGCACGATCTGCGATGGGTAGGGATGGGGTGGGGGGGAAGGGAAGGGGATATATGCCTGAACTGAATTGGAAAATGATGTATGAAATACACAAAGCATCAATAAAAATAAATTAAAAAAAAAAAGCCCAACATTCATGATCACTGCCTCAAAGGCACAGAACGTGTTTGACTCTTTTGGAATGCAAAATCTTTTGGATTCTTTTGGTACTTCAATAAAGAAAGATGAATTCACATATCTGCCAGCGTGTGTGTGGGGGGGAATATGTGGGATAAACTAGGAAATAACTGGCTTTACATCCTCGCTCATGTCTCACGTGTCCTTTGCTCACATTCCGCCCTTCCTCATCATCTAATGTTATGCTCGCTTGGTTTCCCATTTCTCAATTTTTAGACTTTACTTACACTTATTTACATACCTACATGCGTACATTACAGGCTAGGATCCACATATGAGGGTAAACAAGCATGTGTGTGTGTGTGTGTATGTGTGTGTGTATGTGTGTGTGTATGTGTGTGTATGTGTGTGTGCATGTGTGTGTGTATGTGGATGTGCATGTGTGTGTATATGTGGGTGTGTGTATGTATGTGTGTCTGTATGTGTGTGTGCATGCGTGTGTGTGTGTGTGCGCGTGCATGTGTGTGTGTGTGTGTGTATGTTGGTGTGTGAATGTTTTCTGTGTTTGGATCACCTCACTTAATATACTTTCCAGGTCCATCCATTTTCCTTCAAATTTCATGATTTCATTTTCCTTTACAGCTGAATTTCTTTTACTAGTTGATGGATATCTAAGTGTTTCCATTTCCTTGCTCTCCTGAACAAAGCAACAATAAAAGTGGATATACAACTATCTCTGTGAGGAGATATGGAGTCTTTAGGTGTATGCCCAAGATTGAAATAGCTGGGTCACATAATAATTTTACTTTAATTTTTTTTTCTTTTGGAAAAAACCCCAAGCTTATTCCCACAATGGCTGTACAAATTTGCACTCCCAGCAGCAGTGAATAAGGGTTTCTTTTTCTCCAAATCCTCTCCAATATTTGTTATCAGATTTCTTGAGGATAGCCATTATGACTGGGGTGAGGTGGTATCTTAAGTAACTTTAATTTATATTTCCCTGATGACTGGGGATGTTGAACACCTTTAAAAATAGTTACTGGCCAACTGTGTATCTTCTTTCGAGAACTATCTGTCCATTAGCTGATTTGTTGGTAGGCAGTTTTGTTTCTTTGGTGTTTGATTTTTGTAGTTATTTGTAAATTCTGCATGTTAGCCCCCTGTTGAAGTAGAGCTGTCAAAGAGACAAAAGAGGCAAAACATGAAGTGGAAAAAAGAGCCTGTTCAACAAATGCTGGAAAATCTGGATATCTGCCTGTAGGAGAATGAAATTAGAGCCATATCTTTCACCCAGTACAAAAATAAACTTGGAGTACGTTAAAAATTAAAACCTCAACTGCTGAAACTCCTTCAGTGAAACACAGGGAAGACTCCTCAAGATGTTGAGGTATGTAAGAACTTTCTGAACAGAACTCAATACCACAGGAACCAGCCTCCAAAACAGCAGATAAAATTAAAAAGGTTGAGATCTCCTGAGCCCAGCAGCAGGAAGAGGGGGAGACAGGTAGGAACTGGGTGTCTTGGCGAGCTGATTGTTGATCCTTTGGTCCTGCTGTCTTTGGTTTGATTGGCCTCTGTGGCTGTGAGGTTGGAGTTATCCTCCCAGCTGGGATTAAAGGTGTGGTCTTTGGCTTGATTAGATCTAGTGGCTGTGGGGGCGGAGTTATCCTCCCAGCCGGTATTAAAGGCACGCTTGTGTGACTCTTGAGATTTGAGATCTCCTGAGCCCAGCGGCAGGTGCCGGGGCGCGGGCTGAAGAGGCCCCCCCCCCCCCCGCCAACTGAGATTACGAAGAAGGATCTGAAGGAGGCAAGCAAAGCACGCCTTCAACACAGTGAAGAGGCATTTAGGACTCACATTGGAATACAGGCAAGGAGAAGCCCATATGCCAGGATCACGAAGAAGAGACTACACTGGAAAGGTGCAGGATAATCCCACGCCAAGCTTTACCAACCCTATGGATGACTCCTGCAGTGGGATCCCTCCGGGGATGCCCCAGGACACAGACATCAGAAACACAATTGGGAACATACTTAAAGAACTACAAGATCATAAAGAACAAATTAAAGAACTAAGAAAAGAGAATGAGGACCGAGAGAGAGAGAATGACAAGCTCCGGAAGGAAGTAGAAACACTGAAAAGATCCCATGCTGAAAAAGAAAAAGAAACCAACCAGCAAACAAAAGAGCTACAAAAAGAGATCGAGAAGCTCCAAAAAGAAATAGAAACACTAAAGAAATCAGAAGAGGAAATGAAAAAGGAAATCAAACACTCATCCATTCAAGAGGAAAGGAATGAAAAAAGCCTCAGAAGCAGAATGGAGGAAGCAGAACAAAGAATATCAGACCTGGAGGACAACACAGAACAACTAAAAACCTCAAGGAAAGATTATGAAAAATTTAAAAATACACAAAAATGGAACAACCAGGAGCTGTGGGACACTATGAAAAGATCAAACCTCCGCATCATAGGAATAGAGGAAGGAGAAGAATCCCAAGAGAAAGGTATTGATCAGATCTTCAACAGAATAATAGATGAAAACTTCCCCAAACTAAAAAAGGACAAACCAATACCAATACAAGAAGCACATAGAACTCCAAACAGACAAGATCAGAAAAGAAATTCTCCACGCCACATCATAGTTAAAATGCTGGACACCCAAAACAAAGAGAAAATTCTTAAAGCGACAAGAGAAAAACAACAAGTGACCTATAAGGGGAAACCTATCAGAATAACAACGGACTTCTCACAGCAAACGATGAAGGCAAGAAGAACCTGGAGCAAAGCATTCCCAGTGTTGAGGGACAATGGATGCCAGCCCAGGTTACTATACCCAGCAAAAATGTCAATCATAGTGGAAGGAGAGAGGAAAATCTTCCATGACATAAACAACTTGAAAGAATACATGTCCGGAAAACCAACCCTTCAGAGAATACTTGAAGCAATCCAAAGAACAGAAGAAAGGAGCAACCAACCCCAGGCAACTAGAAGGAGAAATCAATAAAAGCATAACTGCAGAAGTAGAAACCTAAATCAAAACCGCAGATGGATAATAAGGCAAAAGGAAGCAACACAAACCTATCAGTCATAACCTTAAATATTAATGGACTAAATTCCCCAATCAAAAGACATAGACTGGGAGACTGGATTAGGAAACAGAATCCATCGATATGCTGTCTGCAAGAAACACATCTTACCTTCAAGGACAGGCACCACCTTAAAGTGAAGGGATGGAAAAAAATATTCCAAGCAAATGGTACCAAAAAGAAAGCAGGTGTTGCTATTTTAATATCGGATAAAATAGACTTCAAAGTAAAAGAAATCAGAAGAGACAAAGAAGGCCATTACATTTTCATCAAAGGAACAATCCACCAAGAAGATTTCACAATTATGAATATATATGCCCCAAATTCTGGTGCACCAAACTTTATAAAGACAATTCTCCAGGACCACAAGTCACAGACTAACCCCAGCACACTCATAGTGGGAGATTTCAATACCCCACTGAGTCCTTTGGATAGGTCAACAGGACAAAAAATAAACAGAGAGACATCTGAACTGAACGATATGATACACCAAATGGACCTCATAGACCTCTACCGAACATTCCATCCTAATACCAGAGAATACACTTTCTACTCAGCACCCCACGGAACATTCTCCAAAATCGACCACATCCTGGGACACAGAAGAAACCTCTACAAATACAAAAAGATTGAAATAATTTCATGCATCCTGTCAGACCACAGTGCAATGAAGCTCAACATCAACACCAGGACAAGCCCTCCTGCCTACAAGAACACATGGAGACTAAACAACACACTCTTGAATAATGAATGGGTCAAGGAAGAGATAAAGAAAGAAATAAAAACATTCCTGGAACTGAATGACAATGACAATACAACACAACAAAACTTATGGGATACCTTAAAAGCAGTCCTAAGAGGGAAATTTATAGCCCTGGGTGCCTACATTAGAAAAACAGAAAGAGCACAAGTGAATGATCTAACACTACAGCTAAAAGCACTTGAGAGGCAACAACAGATGAACCCTAAACGCAACAGACAGGAAGAAATAACAAAAATCAGAGCAGAAATCAATGAAATAGAAACAAAGAAAACAATACAAAAAATCAATGAAGCCAAAAGTTGGTTCTTTGAAAGAATAAACAAGATAGACAGACCTCTAGCCCAGTTAACAAAAAGAAAGAAGGAACAACTCCAAATCAATACAATCTGTGATGAAAAGGGAAATATCACAACGGACAAGGAAAAGATCAAGAAAATTATATGGGAATATTACAAGAACCTATATTCTACCAAGTTTGAAAATCTAGAAGAAATGGATGAATATCTGAAATCTTGGGAATCACCAAAGCTTGGCCAAGAGGAGACCAGCAGCTTAAACAGACCCATAACATATGAAGAAATAGAGGATGTAGTAAGAAGCCTCCCAACTAAAAAAAGCCCAGGCCCAGACGGTTTCACAGCAGAATTCTATAAAACATTTCAAAAAGACCTACAACCATTATTTCTGAAACTGTTTAGAAGTATACAATCAGAGGGAATTCTCCCAAATTCCTTCTATGAAGCCAACATCACTCTATTACCAAAACCAGGCAAAGATACAACTAAAAAGGAGAATTATAGACCCATCTCCCTCATGAACACAGATGCCAAAATTCTAAACAGAATACTGGCAAATCGCATACAGACCCACATCAAGAAGATCATCCATCATGACCAAGTTGGATTCATACCAGAGATGCAGGGATGGTTCAACATACGAAAATCAATAAACATCATCAAACACATAAACGGAATCAAAGACAAAAACCACACCATCATCTCAATTGATGCTGAAAAAGCCTTTGACAAAATCCAGCATCCCTTCATGCTTAAAGTCCTAGAAGGAATTGGATTGGAGGGATCATTCCTCAATGTAATCAAAGCCATATACAGGAAACCCACAGCCAATATCATCCTAAATGGGGAAATGACGGAAACATTCCCTTTAAAGGTAGGAACTCGGCAAGGCTGCCCCCTATCACCACTCCTCTTCAATATAGTGCTTGAAACACTTGCTAGAGCAATAAGGCAAGAAAAGGATATTAAAGGAGTACTAATTGGAAAAGAGGAAGTCAAACTATCCCTATTTGCTGATGATATGATTGTTTACTTAAGAGATGCAAAAAACTCCACCAGAAAACTCCTAGAAACGATTAACAGCTTCAGCAAAGTGGCAGGATACAAAATTAACCTTAGAAAATCAATGGCCTTTCTTTACACCAAGAACAAGCAACTGGAGAAAGAATTCAAAGAGACCTTCCCACTCACAATAGCCTCAAAAACAATAAGATACCTAGGAACAAACCTAACCAAAGACACCAAAGACCTCTACAACAAAAATTTTAAACCCTTAAAGAAAGAAATTGAAGAAGACCTCAGAAGATGGAAAAACCTCCCATGCTCATGGATTGGGAAAATTAACATTGTAAAAATGTCCATTTTACCAAAACTCTTGTATAGATTTAATGCAATCCCAATCAAAATCCCCAAGAGTTTCTTCACAGGCTTGGAAACAAAAGTTCTTAAATTCATTTGGAGAAACAAAAGACCCCGAATAGCCAAATCAATCCTGAGTGAAAAGAGCTACACAGGAGGGATCTCTATACCAGATTTTAAACTATACTACAGGGCTATAGTCATAAAAACAGCCTGGTACTGGCACAAAAACAGACCTGTTGACCAATGGAACAAAACCGAAGATCCAAATCTGAGCACATACAATTTCAGCCATCTCATA
This sequence comes from Rhizomys pruinosus, assembly GCA_009823505.1. NCBI lineage: Eukaryota > Metazoa > Chordata > Mammalia > Rodentia > Spalacidae > Rhizomys > Rhizomys pruinosus. Next base: position 143,756 of record VZQC01000760.1, on the reverse strand, counting down.
TTTGACAAGGGGGCCAAGAAACCACAATGGAGAAAAGACAGCATCTTCAGCAAGTGGTGTTGGCAAAACTGGATCACCACTTGTAGAAGAATGAAATTAAACCCCTACCTCTCACCCTGTACAAAAGTCAACTCCAGATGGATTAAAGACCTCAACGTGAAACCCCAAACTCTGAAGGTGATAGAAGAAAAAGTTGGCAGCAGACTACAAGACATAGGCGTAGGAAAAGACTTCCTAAATCAGACAGCAGCTGCACAAGAATTAAGGTCGACAATTGACAAATGGGACCTCATTAAACTCAAAAGCTTCTGTACATCAAAAGAAACAATCAAGGAAGTGAAGAGAAATCCCACAGAGTGGGAGGAAACCTTCACTGCAGATACATCTGACAAAGCATTGATTTCCAGAATATATAAACTACTCAAAAAACAAAGAAAAAAGAAAACAAATGACCCACTCAATAGATGGAGCAAAGAGCTGAACAGAGACTTCACAAGTGAGGAATTAGAGATGGCTGAGAAACACCTTAAGAAGTGTTCAACATCACTAATCATTAAGGAAATGCAAATGAAAACCACTTTAAGATATCATCTTACTCCAATAAGACTGGCTAGGATCAAGAAAACAAATGATACCAAGTGCTGGAGAGGTTGTGGGGAAAGGGGAACACTCATCCACTGCTGGTGGGAATGTAAACTCGTACAGCCACTATGGAAAGCAGTGTGGAGAACCCTTGGAAGACTTGGAATGAACTTGCCACCCGACCCAGCCATACCACTCCTGGGCATGTACCCTCAAGACTTACGCCACCACAGAGATACATGCACGGCCATGTTTATTGCAGCTCTCTTCACAATAGCAAGGAGCTGGAACCAACCTAAATGCCCCTCAACTGACGAGTGGATAGAGAAAATGTGGTACATCTACACAATGGAATTCTATGCAGCAGTAAAGAAAGACGACATCACGAGCTTTGCAGGAAAATGGCTGGAGCTAGAGGACATCATGCTGAGTGAAGTAACACAGTCCCAGAAAAACAAACGATGCATGGTATCACTCATCTGTGGATGCTAGTGCCAATTACCCAGTTGTAAGTATTTCTTGTGTAGGGCCCCCTGAGCTTTTGTACAAAGCAGTTGGGCATAATGCATTTTGGAAACAACAACAACAACAGAAAATAATGCATCAAAGAACTGACTGAAACAGTGAACTTCTGCTCAAAACAGTCAACTTCCCCATGGAAAATATTGAGAAAGACTAAGAGATAGAAAGCATGTTTGGCAGAATGCACGAGCTCTGGTGGGGTGGGGGAATGAGCGGGAACATGGGTCTAGATTTGTTAAAAATAAATAAATAAATTTATGTGAAAAAAAAATTAAAAAGGTTTTCGCAGCCGAGCGTGGAGGCCCATGCCTTTAATTCTAGTACTTAGGAGGCAGAGGCAGGAGGATCTCTGTGAGTTCAAGGCCAGTCTGGTCTACACAGCGAGTTCTAGGCCAGCTGGGGCTACAGGGAGACCCTGTCTTGAAAAGACAAAAAAAAAAAAACTTTTTGCACAGCAAAAGAAACTATCAGCCGGGCGTTGTGGCCCACGCCTTTAATCCCAGCACTCTGGAGGCAGAGGCAGGCAGAGGCAGGCAGAGAGCTCTATGAGTTCAAGGCCAGCCTGGTCTATAGTGAGTTCCAGGCCAGCTGGGGCTACACAGAGACCCTGTCTCAAAAACAACAACAACCAACCAGCCAAACAAACAAACAAAAACCAAACAAACAAAAAAACTATCAGCAGAGCAAACACACAGTCCAAAGAATGAGAGAAAATCTTCCCCACCTGTATTTCCATTCCCCACCCCCCACCAATGTGTTACTAAATTTACGCCCATATAGAAAATGTAAGGCATTTTGTATCTATTTTAAACATTAAACACTAGCAGAGTTGTTTGTGTTAAAATAGATGTCATTCAAGGCTTCAGAAAGCTAGAAGCCCACCTGGGCTACATCAGACACTGTTTCAAAACAACAAAAGACAAGTTAACACTGATTGGCTTCACCCAAAACTATTGTACATTGCTTGATAGACATGATGTATTTGGGCTTTCCACTAGGTATTTAGGCTGTACTTATGGTTGCAAGAGTATTGTAATACACATTCTAGTGTGTCTCTTTAAAGTTTTTTGTTTTTATTTTAGTATTTAAGTGTTTTGCCTGCACGTATGTTAAGTGCACCCATGTCATTCAGTGTCTACAGAGGTCAGAAGAGGGAGCTGGAGCCCCTAGAACTGGAGTTAGGGATGGTTCTTAGCCACCATGTGGGTGCTAGCAACCAAACCAGGTACTCTGCAAGACCAGCCAGTGCTCTTAACGACTGAGTCATCCCTCCAGTTCTTGTGTGTGTGTGTGTGTGTGTGTGTGTGTTGTACCTGTTAGGGCTTCTTAGATTGGGACACATGGCCACCATGTTTTGAATTTTTAAAGTTGCTGTGGCAAAGTCCTCTGTAGCCCTGTAACAATTCACATTTCTGTCAGGTAAGAGGTTGCCAGCTGTCCATGAGAGAATCTGGCTCTGGTTCTCTAGTCTCCAGTGATTGTTAACAGGGAGCATCAGCTGAGGACTGCACTTCGCAGCCTCTCTTGTCTTTATGGGAGTTCTCATCACTGGCGGAAGTAACTGCCTGCCCATCCAAACCCCCAACGCCTCCTGTAAAGGGAGCAGGGCATCTAGGAGGTCTCCGGGGTCTACAGAGCCCCACGAGGGAATCAGATAGAGTCCACCAAAGGGAATAGAGCACTCTTCCCCACCACTGCTTATTGGTCTTTGGCCAGAAAAAAATAGGCTGTTTTATTAAGTCACTCAGATGTTCTGGCTTAGCGATTAATCACTAACCATACCTTAGTTTAATATCTAATGTTAACATTTTTAGCAGTCTGATGGGTAAAACTTACTTTGTTTTAATTTGTAATTCCCTAGATGTTAGTGAAACTTGGCATACTTTCATATAGTCACTTGTCATGGGTACTTCATATATGAATTATTAAAATCTGTACTGCTTTAGTTAGTCTTTATAACTATTTGAGGATAAATATTTTTCCCTGGGTCACCTGTTTGGGACGAGATAAACATTTATTCACTTTGGTAGAGCATTTAATTTCAAACTTTTATTTTTTTGCCATGGAAGGCTGTTCTTAAGGTAAATTTTATATGGAAGTTTACTAACAGTAATGATAATAGTCATAATGGTGATGATGAAAAAGGTGATGGGTGGAGAGATGGCTCAGTAGTTAAGAGTACATATTGCTCTTCCAGAGGACTTCAATTCAGTTCCCAGGAACCACATCAGGTAGCTTACAATCACCTGTAACTCCAGCTCCCAGGGCATCCCATGCCTTTGGCTTCCATAGGGACCTGAAGTCATATACACAAACCCACACTCATACCCCCCAAATATATACATAATTAAATTTTAAAAATTTAAAGATTATGATAAACATTGGAGCCAATGTTCTAGGTAGGAGAGACATCAGATAATTCTTATTTTCTTATGTTCACTTACTTGTTCATTAATTTGAATGGTAGTTATTGAACATCTCTTTTGTTTTAGGTACCATTCTAGGAACTTGATAACAGTGAATGAGATGAAATTTTGCTCCCATGAAGGACTGTTACATCACGTAACTCTGGGAGACACTGCTCATTTTGGATTATATCCGACTGGCCCCTTTGGGAGCTGAGTAGCATGGTGGTAATGCTAGCTTACGTACTTCGCACTCTAGTGAGGATAACAAGAAAAGAAATGGGTAAGCCAATAAGCATAGACTGTCATATCTGGTGTTATTTCAGTGCCATGAAAACAAAATAGAACAAAGCAAGAGATTTGGAGGTAGGCTCTTCTAGTTTGATGGGAGGAGGGAAAGGTGAAGGGCCACGGAGTTAAAGGACATGGAGCTTTCTGAGAATGAACACAGGCTCTTCTGGGAAACCACAGTATTCATTGTAACCAGAGTAATGGTTCTTAAGCTTGGCTGAAAGCAACATTATCTGGGGAATTTTAAAAAAATATTAATTTCCTAGTATTTCTCCAGGGATTCTGATCTAATTGAATCTGGACATTTACCTAGGCACCAAGGGTTCTTAAAATCTCCCTCTCTCTTCCTAAGAGTTTTGAATTAGAGTTGAGGAGCTGGATTTTGGCTCAGTCTTTCCCTGTCTTCATCCCTACATGGAGGAGAATCACTGAATGTTTTGTGGACAAGTTGATTGGGTGTAGATGTGACCTCTGGGTTCTGGTGATGTGCTATTCTGGGTCACTGAATTACTTAACAAGCCACTAGATTGGAGCAGAATTCTCCAAAAGTTGGACTGCAGGTGGAAAATTCCCCTTTCATGCTCATTGGCTTCCAGTCCCACCATCTGCCTATATGTGAAGACTGGCAATTTTTTTTTCTAAGTTTTCATAATGGCTTTTTCCAAATCAGAAAGTATTAGAGTTCATTCCAATTATGCCTTTTTTGAGATCATATCCTATCTCTGATATTTATTGTGTAGAGAGTCTTGAGAAGGCTACTGACTTCCAGCTTCTTCATCCATAAATGGAAAAACTGCCTACCTAGCGCCATATCCATCAGCAAAGATGACACAGAGGGCTAGATGCAAAGCATAGGGCAGAGTGCCTGGCAGCTAGGCTTTGCAAGTAGTAGTAATTCTCCTTCTCTTCATTAACTCTGAAGCAATTATTAGGAATGTTCAAGAATTCTCCAGAAATTCCCACTGAGAAGGGCCTATGCCTTATTAGCTCTCCCTGAATCTTTGTTCACTCCAAGGCCCTCAGTCCAGGGCTGGGGCCATGTTGTTTGACTCTGACTTTCTTTTAGGCTTATCTGGGAAGAGCTGAGGTCCAGTCAGTTGTAAGCAATAGGGCCATACAGTATGACTGTAGTTCTTCCCTCAGCAAACGTGTGGGAGGGAAGTTTTGGTTCTCATGAGGAAAAATGAAAGACTGGCTACAATTAATGATTCAAATATAAATTTCTCCATTGATTACAGAGGAGAACAACTCCCTTCTCTGTCAGAGGTTTGTGTTGCTGTGAATAGTTGAAAAATAGCTACCATTACATTCCATCCCACATACGCTTCTTACAGCTAGACTTTAACTTTCCCCTTATGAGGTTGGGGGTATCCATGTACCAATCCCTTGAACCTGAGTGCTTTGTGAGTAGATCAGAAGGGGTGTCCCATAGTTTCTGGGGATAAATCACTAAACTCCTCTCACTTCCACCTTATCCTCTTTGGACACTTGCTCTTGACATCCAGCCACAAGACTGAAAAGGAATCTAAGAAGCCAGCTGAAGAGGTGAGGGTAATTGCACCTTGGCTTTTTGGCTAAGGGGAAGGGACATGTAAGTACTGTGATCAAAAGATGTGTCCCAGACAACAGCTAATGTCAACCATCAGACACATGGGAGAGAAGTGTTTCAGGTGGCCATGGTTGTCAAGCTGCCCTGCTGGCTCCAGTGGACACCACAGAGGACACAGAGAGGCTCCTCCCATTGTGTCCTGTTCAAATTATAGTTCATGAGCAAAATAAACTATTGTTTTCATTTTTTTTCTTGCTTTTTTAAAAAATTTTTTAAAATTTATTTCTGTATGTGAATGAATGTACTGTCTGCATGCAGGTTTGTGCACCCGTGTCATGCAATGCTGCGGAGGTCAGAAGAGGGTCTTGGATTCCCCTCGAACTGGAGTTCTCCTGGAATTGGAGTTTCGGACAGTTCTTGGCCGCCATGTGGGTGCTGGGGATCGAACCCGGTTCCTCTGTAAGAGCAGTTGGTGCTCTTAACCGCTAGGCCATCTCTCCAGCCCTGTTTTCATTTTTTAAGATATGAAGTTTCAAAGTGGATTACCCAACAACAGATACAGAATACACTAGTCACTTTATTCTACTAATATTTGCTTATCTGAGGACCAATCCATACTTGCTGGTTGCTTGGATCCAAGTATGTATCTTACAGGAGAAACTGAAATTGGAGTCAGAACTTCAGGAGGGAAGGCTAAGCAAAAGTCCATTCCTTTTGTCCCCGCTGTGGAAGGGGTGCTTCCCCCCCTCCCCTCTATGGGGATTGTCTGTGTGCCAAGAGGATAGGGGGGACGTGACTGTTTCAGTTCTGAGTTTATGTTTTAAGTAACATGTAAGTTTCTACTTGTCCTCTCGGCCACTTACCATGAGAAGAACATGGGACTGCAGTGGCTCTATGTCAAAGAGCGTGTTGTGTGTGACCGCATGTCGGTCATCTGCCAACTATATTGAGACCTGGTTTTTCTACAGATCAACTGTGGGCTTTGCAGGACGGTTAACATCTCTGAGCTTCAATGTTCTCTTCTTAGAACAGGGATAATAAGTTTACCTTACAGGAAGCTGTGAGGATTAGGCACACGGTACAGGGAAGCAGAATTGAAGTAGTTGGTCTTTCTTTTCATTCTCATTCCTATTCCTATTGAGATTCTGACTGGTTAAAAACCCAAGGAAGGCGGGGCATGGCGGCACACGCCTTTAATCCTAGCACTCGGGAGGCAGAGGTAGGAGGAGCTTTGTGAGTTCAAGGCCAGCCTGGTCTACAGAGTGTGTTCCAGGACAGCTGGGGCTACAGGGAGACCCTGTCTCGAAAAGACCCCGCCCCCCAAACAACAACAACAACAACAAACCCAAGGAAGATATTTCCAGGGAAATTTAAAGGTAACATCCCCCAAGATGTAGTATAGAATTTAAGAATCCACAAGTTACCATAGCTTTGGTGGAACTGCAGCTGTCTCTGGAAGAAGTCTTGCTTTGATCTCAAAGTATTTTGCTTTTTTCCTTTAGGGTTTAGCCTTTTTTATATTCCTGGCTATTTGAGCTGTGCTGAAGGGACTGGGATGAAGTTTTCTTTCCAAGTCAGCCAGGGTGTGACAGGAGAGCCTCCTAGCCTGGGGGCCGATGACACGACGGCCTCTAAGGGGAAACTGAAACATTCCCATCAGAAAATGTCAAGTCCTCCAACACACAGGATATAATATGGAGATTTAAGTATCATTCAAGATCCAATCAGGGCAGCAGAACCCCCGGGGCTATTATGAAATAAGAGATTGATGCTGAAATTAAACCTATGGGAATATGGGAGGAACATGGAGGACATAAGCTCAGATGCTGGAAAATCAAAGGACAGTTTTTCACCAGCCTCCACAAGCTCTAATGTGGGAGGACAAGTCAGCTGGTGGGACAGCGGGGGACTGCCAGAGGACCAGCTGCCTGAGCAGGGCTACAAAGGGACGGGGGAGTCGATGGAAGACTGTTAGCTGCTGTTTTCTGCAAGACTGCATCCTAGAATTAGAAGGACGTCCGCTGTTGGCCAGCAAGGCTGGAGTTGAGAAGAGCTGGATGTGTGCAGGGGTGAGTGGGGACGAGGAAGAAGACCCCATCACCTATTTGTATTCATCACCACCTGTGACTACCATGGCTTCCATAGGCTAAAGGCTACTCATTTTTTCCTGCCTTTTATGTCTCTTCCTAGGTTCTTCTTCAGCAACATAAACCCAGAGTCACAGAGAGAAGGGAATCCAGGGAAGCAACTGACAGTTGCTTTTGTAGCTAAGCTGACATAGTACAAAAGCCACTGCACACACAAATATGTGGGGCCAGGGGTTGTTGTGTGTTTGAATTCACACATATACATTTCAGCACAGAACAAATTCAAACAAATTCATAGGATATAAAAAAAAGCCAGGAACGAACCGAGGGTGTAGCTCTTACAAGAAGGTAGGACTTCGACGCCTCTTTTCTTTCCCCAAATGGCCAGCCAGTGTCGTCAACTGTGGAGCTACCACAAGGTGGGGACGGGTCTCAGAGTTTAGTGTCAGGTTCCTTTCCCTAGCCCCATTCCATGTGTCCCTTCATTATTTACTGAGTGACAGGAATGTTCTCTTCACAGTCTCCTTCTATATAGGCCCGAGAACCCTAGAATTCACCTCTGGCAATGGCCAAGAGTTTCCCGAAATTCCACTGTTTTGTTTTGATACTTAATGAAAAGCACACCACGCGTATTTGCATAAGAATCGTCTTGAAGCTAGGGGGTCAGTTCTCTCCCAGTACAAAGTCATGGGAGAGAACAGCTTTTCTGACCCATTCTGTTGGGGGTGGGAAGACCTGGCTTCTCTAACTGCCACTTGCTCTTCCTCTCTCCCTTTCCTCTCTTCCAGCTCTGAGGACAACACATTTCCCAGAGCCTCCTTTCCTGTTTCCTTTTTTTTTTTTTTTTCTCTCTATCTGTAAAGGATACATTCCAAGGAGGGCAGATTCTACAAATCCAGAAATCTTTCTTCTTAGCTTCTCTGTTCCTCTGCACCTTGGCCTTCAGGCACCCACATGCTCGGTCCCAAATTTTCCCAGGCTGAGGTTTGCCCCCTCTGGCTGTCTGTCTCCAAAGTGACAAGTATTCCATCAACCCTACATTCCAGAGTCCCTGCCACAGGGGGTGGAATACAGCCAAGCACTCCAAGCAGCTTAAGTTTGACACAAGAATTACTGGTGAATCCAACAGAATAAAATGTAATTCAGAAGAGAAAGTCCAACTCTAGCCACATGTGGCTATTCAAATTTAAATTAATTGAAATCTTTACAAAGTTTGCAGCACAATTCCCGGTCGTGCTAGCTGCTTTTCAAGAGGGCAACAGCCATGGGTGGTCAGGGACTGCCACGCTGGGCAGCGCTGGTCTCCAATGTCCCCTTCACAGTTCAGTGATACTCTGTAACAAGCCTTTCTTGGCTTACAGGAGACCTGGAGTCCTTTCTGAGTTGTCTTGGGGGAGCCTGGCCCCTTTTTTTTTTTTTTTTGGTCTTTTCGAGACAGGGTCTCCCTGTAGTCCCAGCTGTCCTGGAACTCACTCTGTAGACCAGGCTGGCCTTGAACTCACAAAGATCCGCCTGCCTCTGCCTCCCAAGTGCTAGGATTAAAGGCGTGCGCCACCACGCCCGGCTAGCCTGGCCCCTTTTTATGACTAACACTGTCTACCGTTTTGTCCTCTGTGGCAATGAGGATTGCTTTCAACTACGTTGAAAAGGCCCACATTCTAATAGAGAATTTTATTTTCCAGTTTCTAATGGGTTTTTAGTAGAACTGCTAAAGCGAGAATGACTGCCCTCCACAGCCAGCACTGAAAAATCCAGATTTAAATCAAAATATGTATGAATGTGCAAGAGAAAAGCCCCAGGTTTCTTCAAGGAATGAATTTATTTTTCTATTTAGTAAATTACCATGCGAGTAGACAAGAGGCGTAGAAGATGAGTGTTCTGGTGCCGAATCTGTTTATTAGCAAGGGCTCTCTATACGTCTTATGCCTCCACGCTGTCCTGGGAGGAACATTCGTGGGTGGTAACAGCAGGATCTGACTATTGCAAGCTCTCCCTGGTGATCGCTCAAGTCGCCTCTCACATCCTGCCTTCCACACTCCGCTCCTTTTAATAGGCCATCCATACAGTGCGGTGACATTTTTATCTTACTGCCCAGTGCTCCCCAGATTTTCTCCTTCTAGGGTTTCCTCCCCTGGGGTGTGCGTGGTGATGCTCTACAGCTCTGGCTGGAGCCGGAAGCTCCATGGCACCGCCCGGCATCCTTCATTATGAGTATAGCTGTTGCGCCCTTTGATTCCTTTTTGGCTCTGACCTTTGCAGTGTTCCGGACATCCCTTGGAAATGCACCAAATTAGTCAACACTTGCCCAAACGGCTGGCTGAAAACACGCCGAAGCTAAATAACTGCCTCCCGAAGTGAGCTCTTCTGTCATGTATAGGTTCTACTCCAAAAGCTCTCACCCTGGCTTCTGGAGTGCCCGCTGTGGCCGGTCCCCTGACAACCTGTGGTCCAAATAGCAGAGCAAAGGGAGCCCGTTGCTCCAGGAAATGGCCTGGCTGGGTTTTGTTGGTTTTGTTGTTGTTGTTGCTGCTACTGGTTTGTTTTTGCTTCCATTTGAGACAGGGTCTCCCTATAGTCCCAGCTGGCCTGTAACTCTTTATGTAGGCTAGGCTGGCCTCCATCTCTGCGAAATTCCCCCTGCCTCTGCCGTTTGTGAGCGCTGGAATTAAAAGGCATAGCCTGGCTTTGGCTGAGTTTTTGAAGTCACACGCTGCCCTTGAGCTGGGTAGCTGAGGATGCCCCAGGTACCAGAGGCGGCTATGAGGGCAGACGGAAGACCAGTGAGGAAGCAGTCTTTCTACAGAGGGAACGAAAGACAGGGCCTCAGCCTCTCACAGCCCAGGGAGGAAATGGAGATCTGAAATGTGGCGTTTACACAATCACATTTCTCAGATCTTAGGAGACTTTTATAGGCTGAGGGCTGAAGAGCATCTTTGTCCTTTGGTTCCCAGAAAGACTCGCAGAAGAACCCCACACTTAGCACAATGCTCCTTCCGAACTGTTTATTGGATAGTCACCCTGGCTAATTCTAGTTCTTTGTTGTTGTTTTTTTTTTTAAGATTTTACTTTTATTTTTGTTTACATGTGTGTGTGTGGGCTGCACTTGGAGGTCAGGAGAGGACCTCAGACACCCTGCAACTGGAGTTATAGTCCAGAGCTGGATGTGGTGCTGGGAACCAAACTCTCATCCTCTGCAAGATCAAGAAATGCTCTTGACTGCTGACCCATCATTCCTGCCCTGAGTTCTGCATTCAGGTAAACGGAGTCACTCATGTAGCTCCACATTTGCCTTCCTCTAGTTGTTCAAACGAAAGCTCTTTTGTAATGAGGGGAGGGGGACAAATTACTGAGGGTATGAGGATGTGACGATGTTGATCGTTCCTGTTCCTTGCCTCTCCCTGTAGTTGCCATATAACTATATCATCTCTCACTAAACAGCTGCAGTCTGTTTTGGATCAGAGCTCAACTGTGTGTGTGTGTGTGTGTGTGTGTGTGTGTGACCTGCTTCAGCCAACAGAGTGTTGCAGAAGCCACTGTGTATCTGGGTTTGTTCCAAACCCAGAGCTCCACAAATCCTGCAGAGGGAACAACTTGGCCTCCAGAGGTCTCAGCCAAGACCAGCCTTTACCAGCTGACAGCTAGCCCCAGTTCCACAAGCAAGCTCTGCCAAGGTCAGCAGAGCTGCCTGGCTGGCCCTAGCTGGCCCCAGAAGCATGAGCAATAAACATCACTGAGTTCCTGTGGCTGGTGGTTATGCAGCCACACCATCCTCCAAACCACCAAGTTAACCTGCCTAAGATAGTGTGGAAGGGGACATTAGCTTAGCATTTTCACATTTAAAAAATATATCTTTTAATTTTGTATGAAATGCAAAAAGCTTTAATAAAATTGGCTTTGAAAAAAAATCTCTTTAATCTATTCTTTGAGAGTTTCACATATGTACACATGTATTTAATGTACTTTGATCATATCTTTTATTTGATTCTTTGGATTTAGAAAATGGTAATGATTTTGCTTTATTTATTTTTGTTTTGTTTTGTTGTTTGAGACAGGGTCTCCCTATAGCCCCAGCTGGTCTGGAACTTCCTATGGAGACCAGGCTGGCCTTGAACTCACAGAGATCTGCCTGCCTCTGCCCCCCCAAGTGCTGGGATTAAAGGTGTGTACCACCATGCTTCCCAGAAAATGGTAATGGTTTTTAATCTAATAAAAAATAACAAAAGACCACAAATCCATGAGTTGGGGCAGTGGTATATTGTATGTACATACACTTCAACTGATCATTTTTATAATTATTTCTCCATACATTTTTCCATTAATAATCACATACTAATCAATAATGATCAGTATTTTCTTTTTTTAAAATATTTATTTATTTTTTTTTTATGTGTATGAGTGCACTGTCCACATGTAGGTTGGCGCACCTGTGTTGTGCAATGCCAAAAGAGGGCATCAGATTCCCCTGGAACTGGAGTTAAAGATGGTTCTTAGCCACCATGTGGATGCTGGGAATCAAACCCGGATCCTCTGCAAGAGCAGTCGGTGCTCTTAACTGCTGAGCCATCTCTCCAGCCCTGATAATCATTTTCTTGATGTATCCTTTAGTTTAAAAAAACAATTAAAACATTATCTCCAATTTAAAGGTATGATTTATATTTGTTAAAAATATATTCCATGTGTTGACTGAGATTTTCACTTATCAAAGGAATATTACACTTTGAAATATACTTACCACTCTAGCTGCTTTAAAATTGAAACACAGCTCATCATCCTGTTACCCACCTGTAATTCTAATACTAGGGAGGCAGAGGCTAGAGGATTGGGAATTTAAGGTCAATCTGAATGACACAGCAAAATCTTGTCCAAAATATCAAGGGCAAAAGCTGCAGTTCATTAGTAGAATACTTGCTTAACATGCACAAAGTCCTGACTTCCATTATAGCAATGTAAAAGAAGTAAATAAATAAACAAATAATAACGATTTAAAAATACAAATACAGCTCCTAAGTGATTACATAAATGGCAACTGAAACAACCCCAAACCGAACTCCTCCCAAGAGCCAGTGTTCCCATTGTTATTTTGAGTTTGCTGAATAAAGGCAGGAATACGCAGAAGCATAACATCACAAGGAAGAACAGCCTGGGTGAGAGAGTGCGCAGGAGCACCGGCTGCTACAGTGAAGGAGCCCAGGCTTGCACATATGCCTAGGGCTGACAAGGAGTGCCTTCAAATGAACTGTATTCATGAAGGGTATTTGATAAAATGTATTTATGAAGCTTACACATACATTACTAAGCCTCAAGAAGTAATTATCACAATTGTTTAGAAAGCAGTCTACTTAAAGAACTTTAGTGAGAGAATAATTTTGTTACAGGCATGTTTAGAATTTCTGGCCCATGTGAAGATAAATAGCTCATTTTTCAGTATTGATTTTTTTTTTTTCGTATTTTTGAGGCAGGGTCTCCCTTTTAGTACCAGCTGTCCTGGAACTCACTCTGTAGACCAGGCTGGCCTTGAACTTACAAAGATCCGCCTGCCTCTGCCTCCCAAGTGCTAGGATTAAAGGCGTGCTCAGTACTGATTTTTTAAATGTATCAAGATCAAGATAAAAATATAAAAATGAAAATATAAAAAGAAGTATAGATCAAATTGGGGCTATTAGTGTTTTCATCATCTTGTCCTTTGTGTTAGAGCTTTTTAGCTCCTCCTAGTTATTAATAAAATATAGAGTAAGTTATTTTCAATTAAAGTCACCCCACTGGGCTGTGAACACTAGAACTTACTACTGTGGTTTTCATTTTGTTCTGTTTTGCTTTGCTTTTGTTTTTTGATTTGTGTGTGTGTGTGTGTGTGTGTGTGTGTGTGTGTGTGTGTGTGGTGGTACTATTGCTGGTATTTTGTTATTGTTTCTGTGTTTTTAAAAATATTTATTACTTTTTATTTTATGTGTATGAGTGTACTGCCAGCATGCATGTAAGTGCACCTGCATTATGAAATGCCAACAGAAGTCAGGAGAGGATGTTGGAACCCCTGGAACTGGAGTTACAGATGGTTGTTAGCTGCCACATGGGTGCTGGGAACCAAACCCAAATCCTCTGCAGGAGCAGCCAATGTTCTTAACCTTCGAGCCATCTCTCCAGCCCCTGTTGTGTTTTCTTTTATTTATTTTTTATTAAACTTATGTGCATTTCATACAACATTTCTTAGTCAAATTTAGACCCATTTCCCCTTCCTTGACCCCCCACCCTGCCAGAGCTCATGCATTCTGCCATATATGTCTTTCATCTTTTTTCTCAGTCTTTAAAAAAAAACTTTCAATGCAGAAGTTTACTGTTTTGGGCAGAAATTTACTTTCAGTTGGTTCTTTGACCCAGTCTTTTTTTGTCGTTCCTTCCAATTCATATCACTTCAAAACATGCATACATGCACACCACACATATACCAAAATTATGATGTCTGAGCATAAACTATAGGTTAATTCCAAAACATGTTTAGGGATTCACATTTTGACAGTTAGGGTTCTGTTTTCTTGAGAGGGGCTCTCACTATGTCACAGGATAGCCTCACCCTCCCCACCCTCCTGTATCAGCTTCCCAAGTTGGGAATTACTGGGATTACAGACTTTTGCCACTGAATCCAGCTTAACTATGCTTTGGGACTAGACGTCCAACCTCACTCTTCAGTCTTATCCTTTCCAATCTATAGATTGCTTTGTATCCTTTACTGTCTTATCTGGGAAGATCATGCCCACTGCAGCTGCTGCTTTGGGGACCCGGTACTGGTTCAGGGGCTCGTCTTCCTTGGGGAAATGCCTGCAATGCTGGGAGGCTTCAGGAAGCTTCCTCCTTTGATAGAGAACCGGTTCTTTGAGGGAAGTTCTCAGTCGTATGGGAGAAAGAAGTTCAAATCTTTGTGTAAGTGTGAGGTCAGGAAAGCACAGTTGTTCTTGCAAAGTTAAATATGCAAGACGGGTGGACATGCCGGTAGGTGCTTGCCATTTGCAGCCAGTGGACATACGCTCGCTGGAGTGGGGCTCTGGTGGCTTCCAGGGACTATGGGCTGGCAATGATAGATGAGGGCTCGCCATCCAGTCACCCTCCACCAGCCTGTCAGAGCTGAGTGGGATGGATGGAGCTGGTACATAAGAACATTATGCTGTGCATCAGCTGTCGCTTAGTCCTCTGATCCTGCCAGAGATGATGGCATGCAACAATTCCAAATTCGGAGCAAATTATGGAAAGGGACGGTTTGTAAAAACTTACATGAAATTTGGAAATATTGAATGTTGTATTGTTCTTAGTCCTAAATTGTCCTCTTAAACTAATGTCCGTGGAACTGGTGCCAAGTAAAGGTCTTATCAGATATACTTTATTGAATGAGAAAAATAACATGATTATAATTTATGATTGCATTCAACCAGGCCCCAAGTGATTTAAAGACTATTTTACAATGTTATTTTTCTCAATGGACAAATAATAAAATCATTGTAGAAATCATAGAAAAATAGAAAGAATTAATAATCACTCTCAATTTTATTTCTCAGAATTAGCTACTGCTCATTCTATACTATAACATTACTTTTAAAATCCTGCCTTTTCCACTTAAGGGCAGGCTTAAACATGTTTCTCTGTTCTTAGTTATTCTACGGAAATACTTTTAATACATGCTTGCCATTTCATTGTGTGCATTTGTTATTTATTATTATGATTAATAATTCACACTATGTGACCCACATCACAGGAATTTTATATTCTCAATTTTCGATAAAATAAATAACATTGTGACAAACATCATTGCAGATAAATTCCTGTGTGTTTCTGCATGCTGCCTCAGCTCAGATTCCAAATCAAGGCCTTTGTGGTCTCACTCATACATTGTGAGATTCAGTGTATATTTCCTGGTTGCTTCCATTACCAAAATTTCAGCCAATTTACCTCCCATTGTACTGTAAGGAGAGGTGCTCCTCTGCTCCCCCTACCATTGAAAGGTTCAAATTTCTCCCATTTTTAATGGAACAAAGTGGCATCGTTTTGCCGTGAATCCTTTAGGCTGGTTGTGGAATAAGAATAATTTATCTGATTATTATCCCTCTATTTCCTTTAGAATTTCCTGACTGAGATAATGTGGGTCTCCAGACAGTGTCAGGAGCTGGAAATAAAGAGGAGGAAAGTGAGAAAAGTGATCGAGGAGGGAGGGAGGGAGGGAGGGAGGGAAGGAGGAACAAAAGGAAGGACAGATGGAGGAAAAGAGGGAGGAAGGGAGGGAGAGAGGGAAGGAAGGAGGGAGAGAGGAAATTTTGGATCATACAGACCTCTTAGAAGGGAAGCCAGAATGGCAATTGAATGAAAAGATGTAGCCAATTATTTCATTACCTACAGTGAAATCCAGTAGAGCTTCCTAGCTGTAGAACTGTTAGATCTGGGCTTCCCAGAATTCCAAGGGACACACAGATGTCCACTTCTTCCAGAGGCTGTCAATCTTCTGACCTCTTCCCCTGTACCTGAGGTACCAGGCTTCACATTCACAGCTTCACGCAATGACCTATCAGGGCCTTCTTTATTCAGGGACGCCCCTGCTGCACTCTGCCTGGCCTCTGTGGCTTTCTGAAACCGTGGAGGAAGAACTGATGACCCCTTCACTCTTGCAAACTTCATGCCTCTAAAGCCAGCACCACGTGAATGAAATTGCCAAATCTGGCTTCAAGTTTGGGGTGGACTCTCTCCTACTTTAACCACAGTTGCAATTTTTCTCTGCCCTGGACCTGTTGGAGGATTAGCTGGGTGTGGTCTTGCCCTGAGGTACTGATTCTTTTGTTTACTTGTAAATCTCCAGGCCTCTCCTTAATCACTTTAGTCTCCTTATGAAATGGAGCCTCTCCTTCACATGCCTTGGCCCCACCTTTAATCTTCCTAGTGTACTTTTCAGATCCAAACTGTACATTCTGCATTTCCTTCTGCCCCATTTGCTCTTTTTCACTGTAGATCTGTATAATATTCACCATTAAAAGCCACGCCACCATTTCTACATTAGGCTGTCTTGAAATATCCTCCGCCAAAGACATTAGTCCATTGCTTTTCAACTTAGCATCAGGCAAGCATTGGGCTGTGGGCAAACTGCTGCCAGACTCTTTATCAAAATATCCCAGTTGCTGCCTAAGTCTTTATTTTCCTTGGAACTACATTTTTTTGCAGCATGCTTTCTTCCAGGCTTCCACTAGAATGGCACCTTAAACTCTGCTTTACAGTAGTCAACATCTTTTTCTTTTTTTTTTTTTTTTTTCTCTTTTGTCTTTTTGAAACAGGGTCTCCCTGTAGCCCCAGCTGTCCTGGAACTCACTCTGTAGACCAGGATGGCCTTAAACTCACAAAGATCTGCCTGCCTCTGCCTCCCAAGTGCTAGGATTAAAGGTGTGCGCCACCATACCTGGTGTCAACAGCTTTTCTAGCCCAAAGTTCCAAAGTCTTCCACATTTTTCCAAACATCCACATGGTCAGGTTCTTCACAGCCAATAGCCCACTCTCTTGGTACCAAATAACGTATTAGTCACTTTTCTGTTGCTGTGATAAAACACCATGACCAAAGAAATTATAAAAGGAAGAGTTTATTTGAGCTTACGATTGATGGTTCCAGGGAATTAGAGTCCATTGTGGCAGGAGGCATGGCGGCTGGAGCAGCAAGCCGAGGGTCACATCTCGCAATGAGCACAGGAAGCAGAGAGAGCAACTGGAGACCGTGAGGCTTGTTAAACTCACTAAGCCTGCCCCCAGTGACATACTTCCTCTAGCACAGCCACACCTTCTAAGACCTCCAAAAACAGTGCCACCAACTGGAGACAAAATGTCTGAATACTTAAAGCCTATGGGGGACACTCATTCAAACCACCACAATAACCTAACAATAGTGCCGTGAAAAAAATGTTAGGTTTTTTTTGAGGGGAGAGCCGGCGAGAGCTCTGCCAGATCAAAATATTGCAACCCTTGATCAAGTTCACGGCACCATTATGTTAGGTTCTAATGGTGCAAACCCCTGATAAAAGACAGGCACATGAGCAGGCATGCCTGGGGCTCAGAGGCAGGCAGATCTCTGTGAGTTCAAGGCCAGCCTGGTCTACAGAGCAAGCTCCAGAGTAGCTGGGACTAAAGGGAGACCCTCTTTCAAAAAAAAAAAAAAAAAGACAGGTACATGAGACTTAAGTCACTCCAGGAACACGATTTATTTCAATTTGCCAGGATGGGCTACCTGTTGGCACATGATGGAGTATTGGCAACAGTAGCAGCAAGATGGTGACTAAGGCCCAGCCATTTATAGCCATGGGGGCGGGACCTCAGGTACAGGGGAAGAGGTCAGAAGATTCACAGTCTCTAGAGTAAATGGACATCTGTGTGTCCCTTGGAATTCTGGGAAGCCCAGATCTAACAAGAACCACATCCGTGTGTCAGGGGAGTAGTACACTCTGTGCAGGGAGAGAACCATCTCGCCATTCCCTCCTGACTGCTTGGGCCTCTCCACATTTGTCTGTTTCTGACTGTGGAGATGTGAACAAGCATTTCCTCACAACAGATAGGGCACCAAAGACACCAAAGTAGGCACCCCACTCAAGTCTAGCTTGGAAAAGCATTGAGCTTATTGAGCTTTGTTACAGGAGTATGAATGACCCCCAAACAATTGCATCACCAAAAAGCTGATGACTTCCCCATGGCCGCCTGGCTGGAGCACCCCTTCAGTTAACCTTTTACACTCTTTGTGTTCTAGCAACCCCTGAGACCATCATGTGTGCTGGAGCAGAATTATATACAGCTGGGAGGGGGAGACCGGAGAGAGTGGCTGGAATTGCAGTGAAGGTCTATTGACTCTCCCCATCCATCCTGCGATGGCAACAGGCTCTGTCTCTTGCAGTTAATCACAAACATTCTCATAAGGTGTAAAGGCTGATGGGAGCACTGTTCCACAGTACTGACCTTTATCATGTATAATAAAACAGCTGTCATAAGCATAGCCATTTCCTGATCCTGTGTGTTATTTTAGTGAGTTATAAAGCTGGGGGATTCTAAGAGCCCCCAAATTTAAAGTCAGTGTGACATGAAATTGGCCTGAGAGTCCCCTGAGTGTGGCTGGCATCTGAAACTAAGGCAATCTTAGGGAGGACTGAGCCTTTAACTTGTGTAGTCTGACACTAACTCTCGGTGGGTGGGTAACGTTAGTATTCAGCGATAGTATACTCAGCTTGGGGAACACAGAACGATGTTTGGCAAATGACATTGTTTCATGGATCACAAAGAGCAGTCCTGGGATTTAGCTCAGTGGTTTCAGGCTCCAAATAGCTCTGTAAGAAGCTACACTGGACATTCCAGCCGTAGTAGCATGTGAGCCCAATGGGCGGGTGACTGGGGGCGATGAGGTATAGTAACCTCACTACTTAAGTTTTACACTTAATCTAATGTGATTAAAATAACAGCATGCATTAGTTAAGTGCTCCATTTAGAGTGGGCTGAACACAGAGCTAACAGGATATAAAAGAAGTAGACCATCACGGCAGAACGGCCTTGCCTTTACCTTCCCTAAACATTAGTGTGAGCCACAGCAGCTCTGTTCACAGAAGTCCCCAGATCAGCAGTTCTGGCCCCATTTGAGTTCTCCTTAGAAGTGCAGCTTCGGGGGGCCAGAGAGAGAGGTGATGCAGTAGTTAAGAGCACTGGATGCTTTTGCAGAGGGCTTAGGGTCAATTCCCAGCACTCCCCTGGTAGCTAGCAACCATCCCAGGGAATCTGACACCCTCTTCTGTCCTCTGTAGGCATTTCATGCACATGGTGCACTTACATACATGCAGGTAAAACATTCATACATAAAAAATAAATAAATAAATAAATAAATAAATAAATAAATATTTTAACGTACTGGCTGCTTTTAAAAAGGACCAAGGTTCAGTTCTGAGCACCTACATGGCAGCTTATGACCAGTTTCAGGGGATCCAGCGCCCTCTTCTGAACTCCATGGGCATTGCACAACACAAGTGCACTCACATACATGGAGGCAATATACTCGCACACATATAAAATAAAAATAATAAATTAAAAAAGAAATTGATTTTCAGGCCTCACATCAGGCCCACTGTATCAGAACCTGCGCTTTCATAAAATCCTCAGATTATTCTTGGTCACATGAAGCTTTGAGAGACATTGAACCAGAAAACGCAAATTAAAAAGTCAAAATGTAAAATATCAAAAGAACCAGCTAGCTATACTCAGGAGAAGAAAGAAAGAAAGAAAGAAATAAAAGATCCCTACCCCACCTTCACTCTTAGAGAATAAAAAAAGACAGCTTAATTTTGTCTTGGTAAAATTATAAGCAGGATGTATTTATTCATTTGGAACAGAATGAAAAAGATGGGACCTTTGAGAGCTCTCGCCACATACGGTAGGTATAAAACTGAATGAGGCAAGAATGGTTTCCCTGCTTACGCATTCAGGAGCAGGCGCAACGGTTTCAGGGTGGTTACCTTTCTTGGCATCCCAACCTGAGGGAGAAGTTTGCTTTTAAAAATGATGTGTAACATAAGTGTGAGAAGGTGTGATGGGAAGGTTGTAGGGATGGGGACGGAGAGGAGAGAGAGAGAGAGAGAGAGAGAGAGAGAGAGAGAGAGAGAGCACCTGACTGGCTCAGAGAGATGGAGGATCTTAGGAATCTGACTACCTATAGATCTTAGGTACCTCTGTTGGCCTCTGCACATTACACTTAGATTTTGGCTATCCATAAACAGTTCCCAATGATGAAAACTAAGAATAATGTTACTGGCTAAGAAATTGCCATCTAGTAGCAATTTGCTTGTTTCATGATTATGATATTAATATTTATTGCAAAGAAATTAAGACAATGAAACAAAGTAAAACAGAACATGAAAATGTCTAAATTATTGAGACTGTGGTCACTGTATATTGTCATTACATACACACACATGCACACTCACCCATACATACTGTTTATATGTGCACAGTTTTATAGACCTGCTATTGTGGTAACAGCTTTGCCAATGTTATCCTGTAGAATGTCACTGTTTATGCTCTTGAATCATGGAATCAGTGATTAAGAAAATCCTTTTTATTTTGAGGACTAGAAGAAGGCACAAGTAATTAATACTAATCTGTAAAGATAAAAGCCAATATTCTTTCCATGAAATGCATCTAAAGTAAGGTAAATTTATACAACTGAAGAAAAATTTAAATCCTTACAAGTCAATTTATTATCATTTAACTGAGCTTATTAACATCTTTTTCTTCCGGTTTTATTCCATATAATTAACAGCAACAAAAGAGCATATTTACTATATATATGTAATAGGATGTTTTGCTATACATGTAATTTGCAACATGATTGTCATAAAACAGCTAGTTAACCTGTTCAGTTCATTATGATCTCTGTGTGTGCACACACATGGATGCAGGAGGTGAGAACATTTAAGATAAACTCTCCTGACAAAGTCCAAGCACACAACTTGGTATTGTTATCTGTATTCACTGTGCTGCACACTGGAACCTCAGAATGCATGCCTCCATATCTGAAATGTACACCCTCGGGTCAGCAGTACCCGATTTCCGTCTCCCCCAGCACCTTGTCCCACAGTTCTAGCTCTGTCTCTGTTTCTGTAGGTTTGCTTTTTTGAAGATTTTACACTTGACAGAGGCTATGCAGTATTTGCTTTTCTCTGTCTGATTTGTTTCACTTAGTATAATGTTGACAAGTTCCGTACATGTTGTTGTAAATGGCAGTTCCTTATGTTTTTTTACTGAATTACTGAATAATATTCCTGTGTATGTTTGTGTGCATGTAAGTGTGTTGAACAAAATTCACATTTTCTATATTCATCAATCCATCTATAGTCACCAGCTGTTTGCATTCTGGGACCATCTGTGAATAACACTGCAATGCGTATGGAAGGGTACATATCTTTTTAAGATACTGTTTAGAACAACCCAGTTATTAATATTTCTTGTGGAGAGGGATGCATATTAAAAGAACAACAACAGAAAGACTACATCAGAAAACTGACTGAAATGGTGAACCAGGAAGGGTGGGAGGGGTGGGAGAGGGACATGGGTCTATATTCTATTAATGTATATTTAATTTAAAATTACATGGTATTTTACTTAAAATTTATATAACAATAACTTTGGGATTAACATATACAAATGTTCTCTATAATTTTTGTGTTATGCAGTATCATCTTGTAACATCCTCTTTTACCTGTAGGATAATTTAACTTAAGGAATTAAGTTTGCTTCCCAAATTAACAACATACAGTCACCCCCCCAAAAAATTTCTTTGGAGTTGTCATTTTGGACTCTCAGTCTGTTAAGTTGTTGTTTCCCTTCATGGTTGACAGGCTTACCCAGTGATAACCTTTTAGTCATACTAACAACGCACAAGCTATTGGGTTTACACGGCATTTAAGCGTCTACATTATTATGTCAACGCTAACTGCTGTGAGCATAAAACCAGAAAAAAAAATGCTTGGATGGTATGCTAATCCGCAAAACTGTGGTTTCTCTATAACGGGTGACCCAAAGTTCTTATTGTCGGCTTATAACATCTCCTAACCCTAGAAGGACATAGGTCTTTGGCATCAGACATGAGTTAATTACTCCAAGGGAGAGAGCTAATAGCCAATTAGCAATTTGGGATAGTTATAGACACCTGGCTGACCACTGTTGCACAGTAATCTCCCAGGGCTTGTTGAGGTGTAGCTGCATACTGACCAGAGGAGGACTTGCTTGGACTTCAGGGAGACCCATTATTTGCTTTATTTGCTTTTAGTGGCCTTGGTAATGCTCTCTGGCATTTTCAGAGGCCAGTTGCTACGCTCAGCAAGTGATCTCTCATAACATTTTTCATGTTCTCACCAGTCTTTGACAACAGGGACTTACTGCCTTTTTCCCTCCTTACTATTCCCATTGGGCTTTTTTGCAAAACACAAATTCCTTTATGGCAAAGCCCTTTTATAATTTTGGGGGGCCCGGGCGGGTTTTTGCAATCCCCTACGCCAACATTTCCTAGGCCGAATAATTCATTCCTGATGTCAAAGCTTTCCCCCTTTATTATAGTAATATATTTTGCTTCATTACACAGCTTATAAATATTTTCCTATTGAATTTGGCTCAAGATAGATAGAATGATCCTTTCACAGTTCCTATGCTATCAGTCAATTAAAAACGGGCAGCTTATACTGTTTTATGGAAAATTCCCACTGTAAACAATTGGCCTTCTAATTTACAGTTTTAGGGAGTGTGGTTTCATTACCTTATTCATGTTTTTCTTTTTCCTAAAAAGGGGAGAGGTAGGAAGCGTTTCTCAGTATCTGGAAGGTAAACTTCATTAGGGCACATAATAAACAGTAAAACACACACTTAGTATTCCAGAGCATTGCCTGCTCTAGTTCTTCATGTCCCTGTCTGCTATTCTCAGGCAGTCGGATTGTCCTATTGGCTTTTTTTTTTCCCTTTCCCCTTCCTTTTTTCCTTTCTTTTTTGGGGTTCCTCCGTTCGCTAATGTTCAGATGGGGTTCAACCTCGCTGCTTGGCATTTGGCCACCCCCTTAGTCCTAGCCTGATGAGCCAGTAAGGGGGGATGTGTTGCGGCGTCTAGCTTGGGGGATTGTGGGACCGGTTGTCGGGAACGAACAGGTCTCCGCCTTGGAGTGTGTCAATGAGTCTTGCTTAAAAAGGGAAAATGTGTTATTTCAATGTGTGTGACGGGAACAAGGAAGTTCATACAGGCGAGTCCAGAAAAGATACTCCCGTACCCCTATTCCCTCCCCGCCCCTTCACCGCTTCCGCTGGGGGGGGTGGGGGGGAGGGGTGGATTGGTGTGGTGACCCCAGAGAGGTGCCGAAAGCGGATTACACCACTACCACAAACGAGGAGCCACCGGCAGACAGCGTGGCCTGAATTAGTTACCTCAAACGCGGGGCGCAGGGTACTGGATGCTGACGTTAGTGTTGGGAAGGGGGAAAGTAAGCGGAGTTCCTTTAAATTGTCCGACGAGTAAAAGAACGGGGGATAAGGGGAGGGGGAAGTATCCTAGGCTCAGAAAATGATATGAGGCCATGTGGGGTACCCTGTGACCAAGTGACAAAGGATCTAAATACAAACATGTAAACCTTTTAGATGCCCACCATGAGGTCAATTTGTGATTATTCCATTTTTGCACCACCAACCTACACTTTAAATTTTAATCCAAACCCTTCACTGAGCTTTAAAATATCCTATACCTTTTGTAGATAAAGCTTGGGCAGAGTTGCGTACCTGCCAAATAAATTTTAAAAAAATAAAACACTTTGCCTTTAAAGCTATATGACTGGACTATGATTTGTACTTATTTGGGGAGAAAATTTAAGCTTAGTTCTTTAAATTGTCCTAAAAGTAAAAGAAAGTTTTACACTGTGATGTTGTATAATTCAGAAACACTGTTAAGACCAATCCTCCATACATAATTATGAATAAAACAACTAGCATTTATATTCCCAGTTATGGTTAGTTCAAATGTTCCAGTATCTAGCTCCTTTTTTTTTTTTTAGGCACAGCATCCTTCATATAAACCAAATGCACGCCAGTTGTGCCCCAGCCCACACCGCCCAAGGCTCCCCCCATCCCGCTGGAGGGGCTTGAATGTTCAATCAAGTTGATCAAATAAAGTGTCCAGACTACATTGTAGTAGTTTCACCGCTTCACCCCAATTTGCCGCCCCTACATTCTACCATGCCCCTCTTCGCAGATTGTTCCTTAGGCTTAGAGACGGGGCACAGGTGGACAAGAAGACAACCGTCTACTTTGTCTGGAGATGACCTTTTGGACTCTGATAATCAGTTTCTGGGTCTGTTTATTTATGGGCTGACTGATTGCCACGGGACTAGTTTCAATCTACTAAATCTGAAGAACACGCATTAGATATATAGGTTTTTAAAGAGCACTAATAGTTATACTTGGTTACTTTGGTATAGACACAGATTGTTTGGATGGTGCTCGTTAATCCTTGGATTACTTTATTTTTCCCCTGAGAATGATGACAAGGCCTTACTGTGGCGAATAAATCTCCTAATCACTAGAAAGTATAAGCTTGTGGTGACATCCACAACTTCTTCCTCGTGGAGTCTTACAAAGTTTGTTGGATATAATCAAAAACAATTTTTTGGATACCACACCGCTTGCATGTTTGTTTAATAATTCCAAATTAAATTTGGGATTACATAGCACCATATGGCCCTGCAACCCTGTGCCAACTAGTATCTCACAAGCAGGTGAGGTGCTAGCTCATCGTTGTTCGGACGGAGGTCTTGCTTGACTCAAGGCGACATATATTTGCTTTATTTGTTTCAGTTGGCCTTTGGAAACACTCTATGGTATCAAGAGACCAATCGTATACTTGTAAGTGTGATCCCGATACAATCATCCCATGGTCACATCAGGTCATTGACAGCATGGGCGCGGATTCTCTTATCGCCTCTCTCTGCAGATATCCCAGTTTACAGTGC
Organism: Rhizomys pruinosus; assembly: GCA_009823505.1. Classification (NCBI taxonomy): domain Eukaryota; kingdom Metazoa; phylum Chordata; class Mammalia; order Rodentia; family Spalacidae; genus Rhizomys; species Rhizomys pruinosus. Next base: position 118,798 of record VZQC01000760.1, on the reverse strand, counting down.
AATAAGCCTTTACCTTTGTTGGGGGGAGCTTGGATCCCCCTGGCCAACATATCATTGGCAGACTACGAATAATCATTGCTGCTATCAGTGTCTCATTGTTTATATATTTGCTTGTATGCACCACTTTTTAAGAGACTTGTCTTATATTTGGTTTGAATAGGAATAATCCTTTCTGACCAGTTCCAGTATATTAGTTCAATTAAAGAAAGGCAGTTTCTCCCACAGTTTATAAAAGACCCATTACTTGATAACAGTCAGCTCCCTTAATTTACAGTTAGGGATGCCGTTCATTACCCACCAGTCTTTCTTTGTTCTATGAAAAAGAGGTAAGGATGGTCTCTTACTGAAACTATGCACTGCAACTAGAATGTACAGTTCTATAAGGACTCACTGTACACCTACTGTTTACATCTATGGTCCTCATGAGATGCTTGACTTGTCTGTAGCATTCTGAGGTTTTTTCTTCCTTTTAATGCTTAAGTGGGTCAACTTCTCTGCTGGTATTTCTTGGTACAACACACACGATGGAAGGCTGTCTCTTTCTTTCTTCAGCCTTTTGAGTCGGTGAGGACACATTTTGACCTGTGGGAATTCATAAATCTTTTCCCATGTTAGTTTTAAGATTTTTTTAAATTTTTTTTTTGTGTGTGTTTATGTGCACATATGTACACATTACATATATACCTTTTTCTTTATTTTTATTTTTATTTTTTGATTGCTATTGCATGAGTCTTCAACAAGGCCAGTTGTTAGTACCATTCATACTAATAGGCAGGCTCAAGTTGTAATTTCATCAAAATTTGTCCCTGCTTTTTTTTGGGCGGACTCTTATGTTGTTTCTTTGGGCAAGCAAAAATTAATTCCTTAAGTTAAAAGTTACCCACAGGTAAAGAGGGGTTTACAAGATGATATGCATAACACAAAATTATAGGACATTTGGATATTGTTAATCCCCAACCCCGTTATTGTTATATAACTTTAATAAAATACATTGTAATTTTAAAGTCAATTACATTAATTTTAGAATATATGAACCATGCTTCCCCTCCACCCTTCCACCCTTCCTGGTTCACCATTTCAGTCGGTTCCTGATTTTAGTCTTTCTGCTTGTGTTCTTTTAACATGCATCCTCCCTCACAAGAAAGAAATATTAATAACTGGGTTGTTCTAAACAGTATCTTAAAAAGATATGTACCCTTCCATACGCATTGCAGTGTTATTCACAGATGGTCCCAGAATGCAAACAGCTGGTGACTATAGATGGATTGATGAATAAAGAAATTTCTTTGGAGTTGTCATTTTGGACTCCAGTCTGTTCAAGTTGTTTCCCTTCATGGGTTGACAGCTATTCCCAGTGATACCCTTTTAGTCATACTAACAAAGCACAAGCAATTGGATGTACAGACATTTAAGCAGTACTATATTATTGTCAGCTAAGCTGAGCATAAACACAGATGCTTGGATGGTATGCTAATCCGCAAACTGTGGTTTCTCTATAAAGGGTGCAAGTTCTTATTGTGGCTTATAACATCTTCCTAACCACTAGAGGACATAGGCTTGTGGCATCAGTTGAGTTATTCCTCCAAGGAGAGAGCTAATAGCCAATTAGATTTGGGATATATATAGACACTTGGCTGCCACTGTTGCACAGTATCTCCAGGCTGTTGAGGTGTAGCTGCATACTGACAGAGGAGACTTGCTTGACTCAGGAGAGACCAATATTTTGCTTTATTGCTTTTAGTGGCCTTTGGTAATGCTCTCTGGCATTTCAGAGGCCAGTTGTACGCTAAGCAAGTGAGTCTCATAACATTTTTTCATGTTCTCACCAGGTCTTTGACAACCGGGACTTATTGCCTTTCTCCTTGCATATATCCCACTTATAGGCAAAAGGCCTTTATATTTGGGGGGGGGTTTGAATCCCCTAGCCAACATCTCCTAGGCAGAATAATTCATTAATGATGTCAGAGCTTTCCCTTATAGTATGTATTTTGCTTAATTACACAGCTTATAACATTTACTATTGAATTTGGCTCATAATAGAGAATTATCCTTCACAGTTCCTATGCCGATCAGTTCAATTAAAAAGGGTAGTTATTATAACCTGTTTTATAGGAAATTGACCACTGTAACCAATTGGCTCTCAAATTTACAGCTAAGGGAGTGGTTTCATTTTACCATCATGTTTTGTTTTTTCCTAAAAAGGGGAGAGGTAGGAAAGTTTCAGTATCTGGAAGGTAAACTTCTTAGGGCCATTATAACAGTTAACCCCAATAGTATTTCAGAGAGTGCTCAGTGTCTGTGACTCATGCAGTCTGAGGGTTCCTCTTCTTTAATGTTCAGATGGGTAACCTCTCTGCTGGCATTTCCCCGTCCATCCTGGATAGCCATAGTTTGTATGTTTTCATGCATTTAGTTGGTGATTTTACCTGTGGGAAACATAAAATTCTCCTCCCAATTGTTAGTTCAAGATCTTCAAAAATTGATAATTTATCAATTTGTTAAGGGAATTGGAACACAGATTTTTCCATTTGTATCCAGAAGGAGTACTACCCCACCTTCCCACCTCCCTCTTTTTTTTTTTTTTTTTTTTAGGTTTTTATGTTTTGACCATAGATGCCTAAGTTTATTAACATACCCCAAAACGAGCCAGGCATTAAGCTTGGTCATAAATTTTCCACAACAGTTTGTCATTGATGGTATCTACTTATGTGGGAAGGAATGTTAAGCTAGTTCTTTAAATGTACCGTACGGAGTCAAAGAAGTGTGGTAATGGGATTGGTTGAATAATTCAGAAAAGATAGATGGCCATTGGTGTACTTAACCCATACAAATTAGTAGAAAGACCCTACAAGAATAACACTGTTATATGTCCCAATGTAGTTCAAGTTTATTACCATTTCACCATAACCTACACCTAAAGTAATTAATCCTAAACAATTCACTGAGCCTTAAAATATCCTATATTTGTCGGATAAAGCTTGGGGCGAGTTGATTACCTGCATAAATAAAATTTTACCCAATAAAAACACTTTGCCTTTAAATAAGCTGTATACTGGATTATGACTTTACTTATTTGGGAGTAAAATTTAAGGCTAGTCCTTTAATTTGTACGACACGGTAAAAGAAAGGTGTTACACTGTGATTGTTGTTAAATTCAGAAAAATTAGAGACCACCCAATACAAACACTATAAATAAACAACAACTCGCATTTTATATTCCCAGTAATTCAATGTCAGTATCTAGCCCTTTTTTTTTTTGTAGCACAAGCATCCTTCATATAAAACCAAATGCAAGCAGTTGTCCCAGCCCCACACAGCCCAAGGCTCCCCAACGACCGCTGGGGGGCTTGATGTTCAATAAAGTTGATCAATAAGTGCCAGACTTATGTCATATGTTTAACCGTTCACACCAATTCGCAGCCCTACATCTAACACTCCCCCTCTTCTGCGATTGTTCCTTAGGCTTAGAGACGGGGCACAGGTGGACAAAAAAAACAGTCTACTTTCGTCTGAGACGTCGTTTTGTGACTCTAATCAGTTCTGGCTGTTTCTTTCATGGGCTGATGAATTGCCCAGGGATAAGCTTTTCAATCCTACATATGAAGCACAAGCAATTAGATATATAGGTATTTAAACATTGCATTTACTATGTTAGGTTACTTTGGTTATGACACAAAGATGTTTGGATGGTGTGTTATATCCTGGATTACTTATTTTTTCCCCTGAGAAAGATGACAAGGCCTTACTTGTGTGATTATAAATCTCCTAGATCCTAGAGGGTATAAGATTGTGGCAAACATCCACAACTTATTCCTCGTGGATGTTGCCACAAGATTTTGTTGTTATAATCCAAATAAATTTGGGATACACACAGCTTGCATGTTGATAATAATCAAATAAATTTGGGGTATATACAGACATATGGCTGCCACTGCTGCACCGATTATCTCCAAGCATGCAGGTGTAGCTGATGTTGGTGGAGGAGGTCCTTGCTGTGACTCAAGGAGACCAACATTTGCTTTATTGGTTCAGTGGCTTTAAGGTAAACCTCTCTTGTATTCCAGAGACCCATCTGTAACTTGCTAGAGTGTGATCTCGATACAATCCTCCATGGCTTACATAGGTCAACTGCCAGCAGGGCTGGACTTACCGCCTCTCTTCTGTGCAGATTATCCCAGTTTCACAGGCCAATAAGGCCGTACTTCTTTTGGGGGGGGCTTGAGTCCCGGCTAACATCTCCTTGGCAGAATAATCCTTGCTGCTATCATAGCTCTCATGTATTAATAATTTTGCTTATATGCACCCTTTAAGAGACTTTAGTATTATATTTGGTCTGAATAGAGAATGAATTCCTTTTTACGTTCCCTTTATATTAAGTCAATTAAAGAAAGCATTTTTACGTTTTTAATAAAAGATACTTGTATAGACCAGTTGCCCTCTAATTACAGTTAGAGGATGATCCATTCAGCCACCATTTTTTCTTTGTTCTATGAAAAAGAGGTAAGGAGGTCTCATACTAAAAAAACATGTCGATCATCCTAGAAGGTAACCGTTCATCTAGGACGCACTGTAAACAGATGTTACATTCTATGGTCTCAGAGATGTTTGATGCCTGTGAGCAGTCTGAGGCTTTTCTTCCTTTTAAGTGTTAGATGGGTCAACTCTCTGCTGGTATGTTCTTGTACAACCTACACGATGGAAGCTGTATCCTTTCTTTCTCAGCCTTTGAGGTGGTGCGTTGGATTGACCTTGTGGGACACATACAAATCTTTTCCCACTGGTTAGTTTTAGAATTAAATTGAAGTTTTTGACAAAAGGTTAATATATAACTGTATCCCACTTTTTTTTATTTTTATTTTTATTTTTGTTGACGCAATGAGTCTGCAAAACAGGCAGTTGTATTACACTTACCTATAGGCAGGATCAAGGTGATACAAATTTTACATCAAATTTGTCACATGCCTGTCTTGGGTGACTCTATATTGATATAATTTGGGAGCAAACTTAATTCATTAGTTAAATTACCACTATAAAAGAGGATGTTTACAAGATGAGTACTGTACAACACAAAAATTAGAGAGAACATAATGTGTATATTTTACTCCCAAGTGTTGTTATATAAATTTTAAAGTAAAATACCATGTAATTTTAAATTAATATAACATTAATAGAATATGAGACCCAGTCCCTCTCCCACCATCCCCCCCCCCTTCCTGGTTCCCATTTCAGTCGGTTTGGATGTAGTCTTCTGTTGTTGTTCTTTAATATGCATCCTCTCCACAAGANATTAGACTGTTTTCTTCTCACCCACTTGTGCCCCTTTCCCAAAGCCCAGGGAACAAACTGCGGAAGAGGAGGCATGGTAGAATGTAAGGGCTGTGGAGAGATAGGGGTGAATCATGAGACTACAGGAATATAGTCTGGACTCCTAATTGATCAACATGCCTGTGCATACAAGCTTCTCCAACTGGACTATGGGAACCTTGGGTTGTTCAAAATTTGGAAATAGATACTTGCAAAATGCACCAATTATCTAATTATATGACAAACTGACTAACATCAATGTTATCTGCAAACAACTGTGTCATTATATTGTAGAATTCCTTAAAAATAAACAAACAAACAAACAAACAAACAAAGATACTGTTTAGATATACACCCGGAAGTGGGTTCCTGGATCTTAGGATAGTTCTACTCTTAATTCTTGGGGAAATTCCCTACTGTGTTCTATCGTGACTATACTAGCTTACATTCAACAATGTTCAAACATTCTTTCTGGAGAAAGCACCATTAGTAGAGACCAGGAAAGGAAATGGGTCCAATCAGGGAATTCCATGAGCTTGGACCAGAAATCCCCCAAAAGAATCATTTACTTTTGGCCCAACTACAAGCTGTGGAATGCTATAATCTGACATCCCAGAGATGCTGTCCTGTACCCAAGCTTCTGCCTGTGACCAAACATTGATCAATCAGGACCAACCCTCATTTGTATGGTGGATATTACATAACAGGAAATTATATGCAGGATAGTTCATACTAATCTCCCAGGACTAAACACTAAACCAGGACCAATATAGACTGCCCTAATTTATATGGCCAGGAAATTTAAACTATATACTGTGAAACTGCATACAAAAGTTCACCCTAATGAACTCTTTTCTAAAATGCAGACCCTGCAGCCCATTGCCATAAGCTCCAGACAGTGCTCCAGTTACTGCCTAGCATACTGCCCCCTACAATGCACAAAACATACCTTTCTTTGCTACGGTGACTTCTTTTACCATCCTCTAATACTTTTACCCACCATATTGTCTACATCCTGGCCAACACATATCTATTGTGTTTTTGATAATAGTTTTTTTTTACAATAATTTTAACAAGCGTGAGGTGATATTGCAATAGTGTTTTGAATTTTAATTTACCTGATTATTAGTAATGCTGAGTTCATTTTTCGGTGCCTGTTGACCACTTTACATCTTTTTAGCTGCCACAGAAGAAGGTGTCCTGTTCCGCAGATGGGTGGTGAGGTAGAGGGAGAAGAGATGGGGTAATTGGTAAACAGGCAAAATGAAGGGAAGAGAAGGAATGAGGCAGACAAGGTGCATGCTGTTAGTCAAAGTAGCCTAGACTATAAGGATGAAGATGAAGAAGTGGATTGCTGATGGAGTGAAGTCCGGGAGGTCTCCCTGGAACCAAGAATTGGTTATGAAATCTAGTAGTTGAGGGATTTGAATATCTGAGGTTTGTCACAAAAGAGGGAATCCTGAGGAGAGGTTATCTAAGACAGAAATATCAGCAGTGGAGTTGTGGTACAGAAGGAAATCCCCTCACCTTGTTTTTAAATTTAATTTAACTTTATCTTATTTATTTTTATTTTATATGTATGAGTGTTATACCTGCATGTGCGTAAGTGCACCCATATCATGCAATGCCTGGGAGGTCAGAAGAGGGCGTTGGATCCCCTGGAACGGGAGTTATGGATGGCTGTTAGCCACCAGGTGCGTGCTGGCATTCAAACCCAGGTCTTCTGCAAGAGCAGCCAGTGATCTTAACTGCTGAGCCATCTCTCCAGCCCCATATTCTGTTGTTTTTTAAATAGGAGTTTGAGGTTTCCTGTGATGTCACAGGCATAGGTGGAACTACTGGAGGAGTAAGCTCTGAGACTTGCTTGTCTAAGATAGGATCAAGAGTTGAGCCTGTGTCTGGTTTAAGTGTGGATGTGTTGTCCTTGCTGTCCAGGAGCTACCTTCAACCTGGAAAATGAATCTAAGACCTGAGATCCTGGTACCAGTGGGGTATGATAAGGAGGACCAGGAGGGGTCCAGACCATGGAGGTTGGTGGGGTGTAGGAGTTGTGCAGTAAGTTCAGCCTGGTGTGCGATGGTCCTGGATGGGAGAAGTCTTGACTCCAGAATTAAATCTGAGGTGACTCTATGCATTTTGTTCAAGTTCCCATTTGTAAACTATGGAGAAGTTGGAGCAGGGAAGGGATACTCAGAAATGTTAGGGAAGTGTTCTAATATCTTAGGAGACTACTTTTCTGGTAGAGATACAGGTTGGGGAAGAGTATTTGGTTTTAGCGAAGGTTATCAGTGTAGGAACATGTCAGGAGTTTCTAAGAGAATGGACTATATAGTTTGGAAATGACGAAAGACCCCTGATATTACCAGATGAGTTAAGAAAAGCTTTAGAAAACATGATGTTCAGACATATAGATGGAGCCTGGGAACCAGCTCCAAAGTTTCTTTGGTCAGGAGAGCCATGGTCACTATAATATAGATGGGAAGATAATCCCCAAATGCTCTTTTCTAACCAGAAAAGTAAGTAATCACTCACAAATCAGGTCATACCATTGTCAAGCATCTATATAGAGATGGTGGAATCATAAGTCAGAGTTGTCTTAAACAGGAAAAAGACCCTCTGATAGGAAGTGGGCAGATTTAGAGGTCCATTAGGATCCCTTGAGGCCAGTTGGTGTAATGGCCTGCTGAGGCGGCCAAAATCAGGAATCCAAAGAGTTATCTAAGTCCAGGAAGGAGGCAGTTTGGGACCGGGGAGAGGAAGGAGTGGTCCTGTCTGTCTCCACTTCTGAGTGAGACTTTAATGAGTAGGCTTTATGTGGAGTCCTAGGTAACTTCAGTTTTGAGGAATTTCCTCTTTGAAAGTGAAACTTTATACCTTTTTGAAGCCAAGAAATCAAGTAAAGGAATGGTATGGGAGATAGAGGCAGGAATTTCAGAGAAGGCCATCGCATACTAGAGGAGAGTTTGGAAATGAGGGAAAGCTGGGAGAGGTTCTGAGCTAAAGCTTGGTCAAAACTGAACTGCTCCGGACCCCCTGAGGAAGGACTCTCAGGTTGCGTCATCCTGATGGAAGGGTCTGTCCAGGTAAAGGCAAAGGAGTCGTGAGAATGGAATGGTAAAGAATGCATATTTAGGTCGATTGCAGAAAAATGAGAACTGTGTTGAGGGACAGAAGAGAGAGTGAAATGAGAGTTATGAGGCATGGACATGACTGGTTGGATTGGTTTATTAATGGCCCTGAAGTCTTGAACAAGATGATATGAGCCATCAGTTTCTTGACAGACAGAACAGGAATATTATAGGAGGAGTTGGCTATCCTGAGAAAGCCAGAATTTTCGAGTTTGTTAATAATTGGTTGAGGGGCCCATAATGCCCTTACAAGAATGGGATATTGGGCTTGGTAATGAATCCTTTAGGGTAACTTTCATAAGGGAATAGTATGTGCCTATGGAGGACTGGGCAGTGGCCCAGGCTGTCATATTGACTTGGTCATTAGAGGGGCTCCAGGTGAGAAGGCTGGTGTGGGAGACATTTGGGTGAAGATCAGAAGGCCATCTGGGGTGTGGGTAGGTGGAAGGTAGTGGTATGGAGTTTAGAGAGAGTGTCTTGTACCAGAGGTAGAGCCCAGGCAGGAGAGGACAATCAAAAGGAATGGGCGAAAGTTACTATACCTACATCAGGGGAGTGGCTGGGTCTTGGGGCTTTGAAAATAGCAGTCAGCTCCCATAATACAGATGGAAGACAGGACCCTTGGTAACGAATAATCAACTAAAGCTGGAAGCACAGATTCTGTGTTCAAAATGAATGCAATGGGCCAATGTGCATCCATGATGTGTAGCCTTCCTTTAGCCTTAGTGGTGGAGGCACAGTGGGAACTTCTGAAGCCAGGCATCATCAGTCTTCAGTGGTCAGTCCTAAGAGGTCAGGAATTGAGAATCCTGGCTCAGAGTTAGGGCTTGGAACAGCTGGTCTCTGCCCTGGGGCTTGGGGACAATTTCATCCCCAGTGACCCTTAACTTTATGTATTCCCAGTGGAACGTGTGGATTGCAGTAAATGCGAGTTCAATATTCCTCTTGACTGCATTTAAAGAAAGGTTCCAACGATGTTCTGGTAGAAGAAAAAGGGTTGCTTTAGCTATTCTGGATAGTGGTTGCAATTTACTGGTATTGAACTGGTCCTGTTCCCATTTTTGTTCAGTTTCTTCTTGTTTGTGTTTTGTGCATGGACATTTCTCACAGTCCCCTTTTTAATTTCAACACACACTACATTTAAATGATTTATTTTAAAATTATGTGTACATGTGGTTATATGCACGTGTGTGTGTGTGTGTGTGTGTGTGTGTGTGTGTGTGTGTGTACCTTCAGAATTCAGAAAAAGGTATCATTTCCTTAGAGCTAAAGCTATAGGTTGTTGTGACTTGCCTTATGTGGGTGATAGGAACCAAACTCAGGACCCCTGGAAGAACACTGAATGTAGAGTCTGTATATGAGAGAAAAAATGTGGTATTTCTCCTGCTGAGTCTGGCCTATTTCACTTAATATAATGATTACCAGTTCTATCTATTTTCCTGAAAATGTCATGACTTCATTTTTCTTTGTAGCTGCATAAAGTTCCAGCTTGTATGTGTATCACATTTTCCTTATCCATTCATCTATTGACAAGCAAATAGGTGGGCTCCCTTTCTTAGCTCTTGCAAATAGTACAGTGGAAAACATGGATATGGAAACGTCTTTGTGGTGTATTGACTTAGAGTCCTTTGGGTATATATGTAACAATTGCATGTCTGGGTCATATGGTAGTTCTGTATTGAGTTCTTTGAGATTACACACTGACTTTCATAGTGGCTCCATCAATGGACAATCCTATCAACATTATGTGAAGATTCCTCTCCCCCCCCATTTGCTCTCTTTCTGTAAGTATATAATTTTTTAATGGGGAGTGAACTGAATTTGTATATAGCTTTTAGTAATATAAGCCATTGTTATAATATTGAATCTTCAAATCCATGAGCAGAAATTTAGTATCTTCTTAAATTTCTTTCTCCAGTGTCATAAAATTTTCATTGTAGAGGGCTTCCACTTCCTCAGACTTGTTCCTAAGTATTTTATTTTACTATTGTTTGATACTATTATGAACCAAATTACTTTCTCTGCAGTTTGATACTGGCTACTAATTTCTGCAGGTTGATTTTATATACTGCTACATTGCTAAACATGTTTATCAGATTTAGGAGTTTTCTAGTAGAGTCATCGGGACCTGTTGAATATAGGATCATGCCACCTACAAAGAAAGATACTTTGATTTTGGATACCAATCCCTGTTGGATATCTCATTTAAAAATATTTGTTCCATCCCACAGGTGCTATGATATTTTGTTGATTGTTTTCTTTTAAGTCTGAGCTAGTCCCACTGAAATTTCATTGCTGCTTTTGTTGTCTGTTCTTTTGGCCATATTTTAAAAGTCATTGGTAAGACCTTTGATTATTTGCTTATTTGGTTTTCGGAGACTGGGTATGTGGTCCAGGCTGGCTTCAAACTTATAATCCTTCTGGCTTAGTCTCTAAGTGTTAGGATTATTTGTGTACATCACTACAGTCCCTTCTAATTTCGGGAGTTTTTCCTCTGTATTTTCTTGTAAGTACTTTATACAAGTTTTACATTATAGCCTTTAGTCCATTTTGAGTTAATTTTTAAAATATTTTATTTATTGTTTTTATTTTATGTGTATGAGTGTATTGCTTGTATGCATATAAGTATACCTGTGTTGTACAATGTCCATGGAGGTCAGAAGAGGGTGTTGGTTTCCCTGGAACTGGAATTAAGGACAGTTGTTAGCTGCCATGTGGGTGCTGGGAATCAAACCCTGGTCCTCTGCATGAGCAGCCAGTGTTCTTAACTGCTGAGCCATCTCTCCATCCCCTAAGTTAATTTTTTAAGTGGTATAAAATGCAGACCTAAATTTATTTATTTATTTTTGTAAACTGGATATCCAGTTTATCTAGCCACATTTATTAAGCAGACTATCCTTTAAAATATTAGTTGACAATATATGTGTGAATTAATTTTGGAGTCTCAATGCTGGTCTACTAGTTTGTATCTGTTTTTAAGTTAGAACTATACTATTTTGATTGCTACAGCTCTGTAATATAGTTAAAAACAGGAATTCAGGTGGATCTTTGTGAGGTCAAGGCCAGCCTGATCTACAGAGCAAGTTCCAGGACAGCTGGGGCTACAAGGAGACCCTGTCTCAAAAAGACCAAAAAATAAATAAAAATAAAACTAGGAATTATGATTCCTCTTGATTTGTTCTTCTTTCTCAATTTTGCTTGTGCTGTTGGGATCCTCTGTGGTTCTTCATGAAATTTTGGAACTGTTTTCCTATTTCTGTGGAAAATGTTCTTGGAATTTTGACAGGAATTGTGCTAAATCTGCCCAATAAATACTCTTCATAGATGGCTCAGATTCAGCCAACCATTGATGGAAATATTGGGGGGAAGTTGTGTCTGTTCTGAACATGCACAGCTTTTTATTTTTCTTGCTGTCAACACAGAGAGTATCTATTCACATTATATTAAATACTGTAAGGAAGCTGATGATTTAAAGTATATTAGAAGCCAGATGTGGTGGCATGCACCTTTAATCCCAGTGCTTGGGAGGCAGACATCTGTGAGATCGAAGCTAGCCTGGTCTGCATTGGGAGCTCCAGGCCAGCTAGGCTACACAGGGAGACCTGTCACAAAACAAAACAAAACATCTTAGAAGATGCTTGTAGGTTATAGTCAAATACTGTACCATTTTATATGTGACTTGTTCTTCACAGATTTCTGGCATCCTAGAACCAATCCCCCTTTGCATGACTGAAAAGTTAACACTCCATCTCTGGGCAATATGTTAATTTTAACATGAACTTTTATTTTCCTTAATTCTGCCAAATCTCAAAAAAAAAAAAATAACAACAACAACAACAACAAAAAAACCCAGGTATTGGGAGGAGGGGTGTGAGAATGACTGTGGGGCCTCAGAGAAGCTGTCTGCAGATTTGTGTCCTACTGGGCATGGCATTAAGCAGGCTAGAGGCAAAGACTTTAGTTAGATTCTACTGAGCTAGCACACTCCAAGATGACACTCCAAGAGTGCGTTAAGTGTTCCTAATGGCCAAATCAATTTAATAAAAGACAAAAATGAAGTGAGACAGCAGAGGTAAGCTTGTAGTCACAAGCTTATGATGAAAGACTGGCATGTAATATCTACAGTGACGGCATGTGACTGAGATGAGAGGGTGCTATGTAGGCAGGGTACAACAGGAAGTGCATTTTGGAATACATCTTGAGGCAGAGGGGACTTTGCCACAGAGAACTGCAAGTGCCTGGAGTAGCAACAACAGTAGGGGTAGAGGAAATGTTAAAGCTTAAGCTGGGAGTTGTTAAAGCACAACCTTCTCCCCATAAATCTTTTTCAGGGCCGGGGGTTGCCCCAGTATGTGTCTGGCACAGTCACACAGTTCCATGTTCACTTTGCACACTTATCACTGAAACATTTCACTGCCACTTAACATCACAAATGCAGAGTATTTTGAAGAACAGCCTTCAGGTGTCTGATAGAAGGTAAGGCCATTAATAAGAGACCAGAACATGGAGATGGTCCCATTAGGAATTTTTACAAGCGTAGTCCACATATTAGTCACTTTCCTTTGCTGTGATAAAATACCATGACAAAAGGTAACTTAGAGAAGGAAGAGTTTATTTTAGCTTATGGTTTCAAAGGGAGAAGGGAGACTCCATAATGGCAGGGGGCAGCTGTAGCAGGACCCTGAGAGCCCACATCTTCAATCGCAAACTGAAAAAGAGGGAGCAAACTGGAAGTGGGGCAAAGTTATAAACTCTCAAGATCCGTCCCCTTGGACACAGTTCCTCCAGCAAGGCTATGCTTTCTAAAGGTTCCATGATCTCCCAAACAGCACCAACAACTGGGGATAGAATGCTTAAATATGTGAGCCCATGGGGGTCATTTTCATTCAAATCATCAGATTCTACTCTCTGGGTCCCATAGGCTCATGGCCATATAATAATACAAAATGCCTTTAGTCCAACTTTAAACATCTCAAAAAGATAACAGTCTCAACACTGTTTGGAAATCCAAAGTTAGTCTTCAGACAGGTTAATCTCTGTAAAATAAAAAAGTCAAGTTACATACTTCCAATATACAATGGAATCAAATATATATTCCCATTCCAAAAGGGGAATTGGAATATAATGAGAAAATACCATAGCAAAGCAAGACCCATACCCAACAGGGCAAACACGAATCCTATAGCTCAGTGTTTCATACCTGGGACTTCAGTTGTGAAGGGTTTATATGGCTTTGCTGTCTGCAGCATACATCTCTCTCTTGGGCTGGCTCTACCCGCTGTTATGCAGCTCTCCTTGGCAGGTGTCTCATGTTTCTGGCATCTGCAACATCTTGGGACCCCTGTTGCAGTACAGGTTTTACTGCACAGCTTCCTGTCATGACCTCTAGGGGCTTCCTTGCCCATCAAGGCCTTCTCATAGCAACCCTAGCACCAGCACAAGTTGCCTGGCCTCAGTATCTCTCTGAAACCACAGAAGACTCCAGAACCACTTCACTCTTGTATCTTTCATGCCTCTAAAGCCAATATGACATGGATGACACTACCAAGTCTGGCTACTAGCTTGGAATGTATCTGGCCCTCTCCAACCACATTAAAGCAGCTTTTGTATGTTGAATCTGTTACCTTTTAGGATCAGAAAACCCTTTAAACTCTCTTTTCCAAGTTGAAAACTTAGTGGGGTGGGGTCTTATTCTGAGCCCACTCTTTCCATTTTTCCAGTTCTGATCAGGAGGACTTTCTTTAATGGTCCCAAAATATTGTTATCAATTATACCCTCTCTTCTGGCTGCAATATTGAGCTTCCTAGTTCTCATCCATACTGTGTATTTTGTATTTCTTTCTGGCCTATTTGCTATTTTCATTGTATACCTGCATAAAACTTGACAGTAATAACTAAGCCACAGACTCAGCATTAGGCTGCCTTGAAATTTCCTGAGCCAAAGAAATGCATTGGGAGAGGGGTGTGGTTGCAGTTTTGTTTGTTTGTTTTTGAGACAGGGTCTCATATGTAGCCTCTTGAGTGCTGGGATTGAAGGCATGTGTCATCATGCCTGGTCTACTCCATTACTTCTTAGTTCAATATCAGGCAAGTTATTAGACCTGGGGTGGAAAGTAGCCAGATTCTTTACCAAAATATTGCAAGAATGATCTCTAACCCACTTATTGTTTAAGTCCTTTCTTCACTCTGGAACTACATTGCTCTCAGCACTACTTTCTTTCTGATAGAATGACCTGTTAAGCATTCAACCACTTTCATAGTTTAAAGTTACAAAGTTTTCACATTCCTCAAAATCCCCAACATGGTCAGGCTCTTCACAGTCATAGCCCACTCTCTGGTACCAACTGTTCCAGGATTGCAATGGAGAGACCACTCACTTGACCACATGGAGTATAAAGTAGAGTTTATTTATGGCTGGGCCCAACATTCAGCTTGGGAGGAGTGTGGCCCCAAGAAGTGGGTTACACAGCTTTTTATAAGTACAACAGTCTAATCGGAGTTTAACATGACACTTAAAGTTACCAATCAAGGCAAAGTGTGCGAAACAAACAAGCCTAGTACAGAAGTGAGAGTTAGCAATTAAAGAAAGCCAATCAAGGGGCAGCACACAAAGCAAGCAAACCAATCAAGACCACTTGGGTACTTCCTAGTATGACTCAGGGAAAATGGAACTTAATGGCATCTGAGAGCACTATCCCTGAGTTTTTATAATCCTCCATCTCATTCCCCCCTGTTGTTGTGAGATCTTCAAATCCTTGAAGGAAGTATGTAAGAGTTGAGCCCAGTTGGTCTCTCTGAGGGGGAGTACTGTCCACTAGGGAGGGGGGTGTATTGGGTCCTTAGTACCATGAGTTTAATAGAATTTACCACTGATAAATTAATCCCAGCACACCAGAGGCAGAGGCAGGTGGATCTCTGTAAGTTTAAGGCTAGCCTGGTTTACATAGTGAGTTACAGGCCAGATGGGACTAAAGGGAGACCCTGTCTCAAAAAGACCCCCCCAAAAAGAGAATTTACCTTCTGATTAATAAATCTGACAAGTGAGTTAAGGATGCATGGGCCATAAGGCAGAGCAACCAGAAGGATAAGTTTAATGGCAGATCCAGGAAGTCTTCAGGTCTCAGTTGAGAAAGAAACTGGCTCTTTGCAGGGGTGGGGGGTCTTGACCCTAAACTGCCTAGCCAATTTTTATCTCCTATTTTTTACCTTCTGAAGAGGTTAGTCCAATTGCCAAGAGGGAATCAGGGCATTGACCACTCTTCTTTCATGCTGAAAAGGAGTACAGGGTGTGGCAGTTGGGATAACTGAGATAGACCTCAGTGGGTCTATCTCAAGGACCCCCAAAAGTATAGCTATAGAAAGAACAAAGTCAACTGGTGCCTGTGAAGGAGAAGTTAAGGCAAGAATAGTTAGGTACATGTTCTAGGCAGGGAACCAGGAGAAGTAAGAACAGGGTAAATTAAATGTCCAACTTAAAAGTCCATTAGAATTTCTTGATGAGGGGTTCCAATGCACCCATTTACTGGGTTTCTCCTTTGGTTCATTTGACCATGGTGTCTGGACTCAGGTACTTGTTTTTTAAATTTTATTTATTTTTGTATGTGTATGAATGTACTGTCTGCTTGTAGGTTTGTGCACCTGTGTCATGCAATGCTGTGGAGGTCAGAAGAGGGTCTTGGATTCCCCTGGAACTGGAATTCTCCTGAAATTGGAGTTACAGACAGTTCTTAGCTGCCATGTGGGTGCTGGGGATCAAACCCGGGTCCTCTGCAAGAGCAGTCAGTGCTCTTAACCACTAGGCTATCTCTCCAGCCCCAGACTCAGGTACTTTTGATAGTCACAGTGTGAGTTTTCTCTTAAGTAGCTTCTAGACAGAAAGAGGAAATGTTATTATTTGATATCATTTGACAACAATAGTGAACTTGTCCCTTTCAGCTACAGGTGGCACTGCATTGTTGAGCAAGACCAAGACATGAAGTTCTATATCTGTTAAAACAGTATAGGACTTTAGGTCTAATGTCTGGGAAGCACAATGATTCAGGCTTTAAAGGAAATATACTGATTACTTATCTCTTAGTTATATTTCTTTTGGGTGTTTAAGTCCATACAGTCAGCCCAGATTAACCAAGTTTTGTTTTCTTAAGGTCAGTTGAGGATCTGGTCCCCAGGGGTCACTCAGGTTTTGTGGGGGAGCCCTTGGCTCCTTCTGGCCTTTCTTTACCAGTTCCATTTACTGAAGACAAAGTCAGGTCTTGCTCTTTGAAGCATGAAGAGACATTTTTCTTTGTTGACTTTCCTCTTTAAGACTGGACACTAAAGCTGGGCATGGTGGTGCATGCCTTTAATCCCAGCATTTGGGAGGCAGAGGCAGGAGGATCTCTGTGAGTTCAACACAGGTCTACAGAGTGAGCTCTAGGCCAGTTGGAGCTACAGGGAGACCCTGACTCAAACACACACACACACACAATTAAATAATATTAAAAAAGACTGGACACTGGTTGGAGTCCCTTAAGCAAAACTCCAAGTCCTCCCTTCACAGGAAGACTAGTGACTCACAGTCACAGGACATTTTAAAAGATGCCCCCATCTCTAGTCCCCTGAGACTTAGTTGACCTCAAAGGGCAAGGAATAAAGTGGTCCCTAAATCCCTTGGCCAAATTGGTATGGGCATTAAGTATGGCTTAAGAAATCCTAAGTTTCATCAGCCTGATACTTTTAATTATTGTAGTATATTTAGATAAGGCTTAAACAAAAGCCTAAAGCAGCCTTGCACAAACATTGACTGGAAGAGAGATTTAACTCCATAGATTAAGCAGGCAAAGCTCATGAGAGGGATTTAAACAATTTTAAGCCTATTTCAAATGTAACCTGTTTACTATGACAGAAGTCTCTTTTCTTTTCCAGACCCCCATAGTTTTTCAGTAGTATGAAACATACCTATTGACAGGAAACAAGCTGATAAAGTTTACCATGGCCATCCAAACTGTCTCCTTCTGGACTGCATACTGCTAGTTCAGGGAGGTAAAACCTAGCTTTTCTTGAGCCAAATTATCTTGTAATGGGTAAAAGAAATATCAAAAGTAACACTTGCATAAGACACAGAAACATAAAGAACATCTTTTAGTAGTCAGAGATAACCCGCTACTTGTCTATGTCCATTTAATCCAAATCTGTAACTGGGAGTCCAGTGCAACCCAGGAGTGGACTGAAAATTAACAGCTACTATGTATATTTATAATCCTGTTTAGGCCATTAGTAAACTAACTTAAGTGTTTATACTATTTTATTTTGGAAATATTTAGTCAATTTAATTTAGTACAGGTATTTTATACTTTTACTAGACTTTAACTCCTTATTATTTTTTATACCATGAGACAATTTTTTTTGGTCTTTTTGAGACAGGGTCTCCCTGTAGCCCCAGATGTCCTGGAACTCACTCTGTAGACCAGGCTGGCTTTGAACTCGCAAAGATCCACCTGCCTCTGCCTCCTGAGTGCTGGGATTAAAGACATGTGCCACCATGCCTGGCTGAGACATCAATATTTAAAAACAGATTTACCCTTAGGTGTGAAGATTTACTAATCATTTGCTACTTATTTCCACGTATGTAGATGGAATAGTTATTTCAAATATACTATTATAAAATATAAACTGTGAGATGTTCTTGTAAGCCTTGGAGCAGGTTCTGAATGACCAATTCTCTCCAAATGTTTAGAGGTGTTTTACCTACACTTGGCAAAGATGTGGACTTTGACAAACCTGGCAAACTGTTCACTCCAAAGACGGACCTAGTGGTCAAATGTTTCAAAATAAATTGCACCCTGGAGCAGAAGTAACTATCCCTTAAAATTAACTAATATCCTTAAGGATCAGGAATCATATTATACTTTAAGTTAGTTTACATAACAACCTACTTAAATCAATTTGATACCAAGTAAATATTATTAATTTTAATAATTGTTTCCTTAGTATTAAGCCCGAGTCCATACATTTAATTAATTAATTTATTTTTGTTTTTTTCGAGACAGGGTCTCCCTGTAGTCCCAGCTGTCCTGGAACTCACTCTGTAGACCAGGATGGCCTTGAACTCACAAAGATCCACCTGCCTCTGCCTCCCAAGTGCTAGGATTAAAGGCGTGCACTACCACACCCGGCAATATTTTTATTTATTTATTTATTTATTTTTGGAATCCATACATTTAAATAGTACCATAAAACAAATACCATGCTTAGTAAACTAGTTTCAAAACCAGAACCTTAACACCTTGATGAAAACCCTAATCAGAGTAAAATATGACTCTAAATTTATAACAGTCAGAGTAATAACATTTAAACTTCACAGTTTATATAGTACTGAGGGCCTCTAACTGTGGGACACATTTTCCTATTTTTAATTTAAGATTAATTGCATTCTTAGGTCAGTTATTTGTTTCTGATTCAGAAATTCTACAGTAGCAGCAATCTCCATGCTTTACAAACATCTGGGTTTTGTAAGAACCTGTTAGACTCCAGCTGCTGCTCGTGAAGCGGCTTACCTCTCACAGCTACTGGCAGACACCCTAATGGGTTATTTGCTTTTCTCTGTCTGA
Organism: Rhizomys pruinosus; assembly: GCA_009823505.1. NCBI lineage: Eukaryota > Metazoa > Chordata > Mammalia > Rodentia > Spalacidae > Rhizomys > Rhizomys pruinosus. Next base: position 99,778 of record VZQC01000760.1, on the reverse strand, counting down.
TTTGTTTCACTTAGCATAATGTCGGCAAGTTCCGTTCATGTTGTTGTAAATGGCAGTTCCTTATGCTTTTACTACTGAATAATATCCCTGTGTGTGTTTGTGTGCATGTGGGTGTGTTGAACAAATATTCACATTTTCTTTATTCATCAATCCATCTATAGACACCAGCTGTTTGCATTCTGGGACCACCTGTGAATAACACTGCAATGCATGTGGAAGGGTACATATCTCTTTAAGATACTGTTTAGATGTGCACCCGGAAGTGGGTTCCTGGATCTTAGGATAGTTCTATTCTTTTTTTTTTATTTTATTTATTTTTGTATGTGTATGAATGTACTGTCTGCATATGGGTTTGTGCACCCGTGTCGTGCAATGCCACGGAGGTCAGAAGAGGGTCTTGGATTCCCCTGGAACAGGAGTTTTCCTGGAATTGGAGTTACAGACGGTTCTTACCCGCCATGTAGGTCCTAGGGATTGAACCTGGGAACTCTGCAAGAGCAGTTGGTGCTCTTAACCACTAGGCTATCTCTCCAGCCCAGGATAGTTCTATTCTTAATTCTTGGGGAAATTCCCTACTGTGTTCTATCGTGACTATACTAGCTTACATTCAACAATGTTCAAACATTCTTTCTGGAGAAAGCACCATTAGTAGAGACCAGGAAAGGAAATGGGTCCAATCAGGGAATTCCATGAGCTTGGACCAGAAATCCCCCAACAGAATCACTCACTTTTGGCCCAACTGCAAGCTGTGGAATGCTATAATCTGACATCCCAGAGATGCTGTCCTGTACCCAAGCTTCTGCCTGTGACCAAATATTGATCAATCAGGACAACCCTCATTTGTATGGTGGATATTACATAACAGGAAATTACATGCAGGATAGTTCATACTAATCTCCCAGGACTAAACACAGTCTATATTGATAATATAGACTGCCCTAATTTATATGGCCAGGAAATTTAAACTATATACTGTGAAACTGCATACAAAATGGTTCACCCTAATGAACTCTCTTCCAAAATGCAGATCCTGCAGCCCATTGACATAAGCTCCAGACAGTGCTCCAGTTACTGCCCAGTGTACTGCCCCCTACAACGCACAAAGGAAACCTTTCTTTGCTATAGTGAATTCTTTTACCATCCTATAATACCTTGCCCACCATATTATCTACATCCTGACCAACACTTATCTCTTGTGTTTTGATAATAGGGATTTTAATAAGTGTGAGGTGATATTGTAATAGACAACTACGTGTGTGTGTGTGTGTGTGTGTGTGTGGAGGGTGTGTGGAGGGTGTGTGAGATAAATTCAGGCCCCAGCAGTAGAGACAGACAATGAGGCAGTCACCCCAGTTGGCCCCATCCTATGGCAGAGGAGGGAGCCTCTTATTCTTTTGAGAGTAGGAGAGGTTCAAGAGCCTGCAGCTCTCTGGTTCCCAGAAATGAGAAGGGAGTGCGGAACAAGATGTTTGTGGCAGTGCCTCTTTAATGTAAACTTACTTCCCAACTGAGAAATTGGGATGTCTGCAAGCTAGGGAACATCATCCAAAAGACTTTCCCAAGGATTATGCATGGAAATGAAAGCTTGTTGGATTTAGTGCTTATGATAGTGCATGATCCAGACTCTACAAAGAACATGCATGCGTGTCCTGTAGCCTAGCATGTGTCTGGTGCAGTCACATAGCTACAGGCCCACTTGGCACACTTCTCACTGTAACATATCACTGCCCCCTAACATCAGAAACTCAGTGAATGTTGCCTTCTATTACATCTCTCTAAAGAATTTTTGCCTTTTATATCAGGCCCTATTCCTAATTGAAGGCTTGCTGGCAACTTTAATTATTGTTTAGACAAGTTATTCAGTGGAAAGAATCTATTTATTTTCCAAGGTAGTCATGGGAATGAAATTACTCCTCAAAGATGGATTATTTACTTGAATCTTTTTATAAGGCTGCCACAGGGTTACAAGGAAAGGAGAAAAGTCTGGTTTTATATGCAAAAAGAAGAGTGGACATGTACCAGAAACACAGCTCGACACCTTCCCAGCTTTCCTCAAACTAGATTTGTCCCTAATCATGCATTTGAAGCAGCCATTTTCCCCAGGCGCAAGCAACAGTCAGAGGTGAAATTTCATTTGAGTCAGCTTTCCTCTCACCAAATGGATTGATTTGGGGAATGAATTGTGCAAACCGGCTTGGGGCTTCTGGTACAACCTGCATCTTAGGCTACAACCCTAAGACTTTTGGAAGCAAACCGTGCAGTCAGTTTTGTGCACCTGGATGATCTGGTGTTACTACTGTGGCTCACCTGGGTGATTGCTGATTTCAGAGAATTTTTTGGTGTACAGTACCAATGTACCTGGCTGAAAATGTTCATTTTTGTTCCCCTATCGTTGAACTGACAACATATTTGGCTGTGGTGTGGCCCAATTTGCAGCATGGCTATAAGTTCTCTGGGTTTTGCTTCATTAATAAAGTGAGAATAAAAATACTACTGAAGACTAAATGTTCATGTCCTTCTTAGATTATTATGCTAAAACCTTCTCAAGGTGGTGGAATTCTTAGGAGGTGGAGCTTTTGATAGGTGATTAGATCACAGGAGTGATGTCATTCTAAACAGTATTAGTGGCTTCAAAGTCAGCCCCACACCCCTTTCACCATGTGAGGACACAGTGGGGGGGGGGGGTGCTCTCTGTAAACATCACCAGACACTGCATCTGCCAGAACCAGTGTTTAACCTCCCAACCTAGAAACTGAAAATTTTTGTTTTTAATAAACTACCTGGTGTTTGTTTTTTATAGTAGCCCCAATGGTCCAAAATAGATAGATACCTAACTTGTTTCACTCAGATGAGACAGAATGGAACTAGAAAACAATTATGGAAGTTCTTCCTTGACAAAGACGAGGAAGGATTCAGTAGTCACTGACCTATAGCAGAAACAAGCCCCTCATAGGCAGGCCTTGAAGTCTCTGGCCTGAGGGAGCCACTTCCTAGGCCATCTGCAGTGTACACTGGGAGCACACACTTCTCAGAGGTTGTAGAACTTTCCTTTGGTTCCATGTAGGAGAAACAATGCCTATTTATTCTTTCCCAAACATAGTCTTTCCAGTCCTTCTCTTTCTTTTCATCAATATAACTTGTGTATATTGAGACCGACTCAGTTGTGTGTGGGCAGCCCGTTCTCTTAACTTGACTTTTGCCACTTGTCTCTATTTTACTGAAAGGCCCAATACAATTTTGCTGTTTAACACCTTTTCTGGTTTTATCTCTGACCACTAAGGTCTTGGAGCATTAGGTCTTTCCAGCACCTCAAGGCCCTTAATCTCTGAACTATTCTATTCACTGCTTCTCATTCATCTACAAAACAGACAAATTTGCTTGAGTTCACCTCTCACACACAATCCTAGGATATCTTGATAAATCCATCAGTGTTAATACACTATCGCTGTGGAGTAATCCCACATCCCCTTTGGAGCCATTTGCTTGGCATGCATGCTGTCTACCTTCCCCAGTACTGAAGGTTTCATGCCCATGAATGTTTTGCCATCACATAATATGTGTTTGCATCTCTCCTGCTACAGAAGTTGCCTAACCTGATATGCCTGCCTGGTTAAGACAATGTGACACAATGTCTTTTTAAATATGATCACATCCCACTTATTGTACAATTTTTTTTCTGCTTTTTGGCTACTGTAGACCCTGGCAACAAATAGACTCAAGCATATAATGACTCAATACTTGGGCATTTATTTCCCACTCACAGAGTGGTCCAAGGATATTCCAGATCAGCATGTGTGTGTGTGTGTGTGTGTGTGTGTGTGTGTATACTTCCAGGCAGTTCAGTGAACAATGTTTCAGTGTTTCTAGATGGCCTCCATGCTTGTCAGAATGAGACATTATCCTCTTAGCTCAGTGGGGAAAAGGACACGTGTGGGAGGGTTTTAAGGACAGGCCTAGAGGTGGTGCCACACTTTAACTCACCATCCATCAGCTGACCTTAGTCTCATGGTCACACTAACAGCAAGGGCGGCCTGGAAGCACAGTCTATCTATGCATCCAAGAAGTAGAGTTTTATTAACAATGAGCTGTGTCTGCCATGTGCTCCTTTCTGAGATACCACACCCTGACATGTAAAGAAATGTTGGCCTCACAAATTTATGGGAAAGAAGTGCTTTGGGACCGGCACAGGGAAATGCATGGAATGCCCTGAGGGTAAGCATATTATAAAATATAATTGAGCTGGAAAACTTTGCCTGGACTGTGTAATTGTTCCCTTGCTTTAGACTATTCCTTTATGGAAAATGGTGCCTCTTCACCATCAGAACTAACTTCCAGACATGTTTACACATATCCATGCACACTTCCCATTGACATGGTAATTTCCTGCTGTCATGAGAGGGCAAAGTTTCCGTAAACTGACATAGAAGAAGAATGTGTCGGCCTTTTGCAAAACAGCTTTGACAATAATGTGATGCTTGAGTCATTTTATAATACTCAATCTACAATAAAAAATGTGAGCAAGGAAAATGAGCTGCACATCCCACATCTAAGCCTCTCCTAATAGCGAGAGCCTGGTGAGAACACGATGCTGCAGGGAGCTGGTGTCTGTGAGTGCTCAGAGCACTGTGCCCACCCAGTGCTTGCCAGTCTAAAGATGGATCTAGGAGATACAGAGATGGAGGGGTGTCTTCTGCAAATTTTTTTTTTGTGGGGGGAGATGAAAAGATCAAGCCTGGTTTTTAAAAACACTTCAGGAGTTAGTTCATCTCATGGTGTTAAATATAAGGTTTATTGGGAGAAATTCTGCCTCTCAGTCTGCCTTGCTAGTGGTCAATGATTTGATTATTTGGAGGATATAAAGAGACACCATGGAAGGTGAAATCATGCGTGAAAGCTGGAGCTCGTTTTATTCTTTTAATTAGAAAACAAAACTTCAACTTAGTCACCTGGCCCTTCTTGGATTATATTAGCACAAAAGCTTTTGGCTACCTTCCCAGATCAAAGTAGTGTGTGTGTATGTGTGTGTGTGTGTGTGTGTGTGTGTGTATGTGTATGTTTCTGTGTGTGGATGTCTCTATGTGTGTATATGCATGGATGAGTATTATATTTGTACGCATATGTGTGTACAAATGTGTGTATACATGTTTATATGTGTGAATTGTTTACATGTGTGTTCCTGTATGTGTCTATATGTGTCTCTCTGTGTGTATGTGTGAGTTTGTGTGTGTATGTGGATGCATGTGTATGAATGTACATATGTGTGTCTCTGTGTGAATTTGTGTGTATGTCTATGTATGTCTGTGTGTGTTTGCATGTATAAGTGCATGCACATGTGTACATGTATGGCTGTGTGTGAAAATGTATGTGTGCATATGTATGTGTGCTTGTGTGTATATATGTATGTGAATTTAAGCATGTGTGTATGTTTGTGTATGTGAATTTAAGCATGTGTGTATGTTTGTGTATGTGTGTATTCATGTGTATTTATGTGTATATATGTGCATGTGTGTGCGTGTATGTTTGTATGTATGTATGTATGTGAAGGTGTGTGATTCTTGCCTGTCTTTTCTTTGAGGTCACTCAGGAGTACAAGGAAGTAATACCCATTTTCAATTCCCTCCTCTCTTCTTTTCCTTTCTTCCTCTCCCGATTCTTTTCTCCGAGACCCCCTTCCCACGATCTTGCTAGCTTCAAATTGCTATAGCTTGGGATCCTCCTGCTGCTGTTGCTGTCTTGAAGGATTACAGGCATTGCTACCATGCTTCTCTCTTTTTCTCTTTTCTTTTTTTCAGTACTGTGTGTTGGACTAGGGCCCTCTGAATACCAGGCAAGTGCTCCAGCAGTTGAGCTGTATCCACAGCTTCAGCTCTTTTACTTTTGAAGATCAGAACACAGTATGAGAACACAGAACACAGTCTTTGCTGCTTCTTTGTCCAAACGTATGTGTTGTGTGTGTGTTTGCACAAGTAATCATCCTGAGAAAAATATATGCTCCAAATCAGTATTCAAGATGTGATTGCTCTCATTAATAATGATGTGACTGGTGATATCCCTATTGCTGCTAATATTGGTGTTAGACTGATGGAGTGAATGACTTCCAAGGACAACTTCAAACTATTAAGGCACCATGTTTCTTTTTTTTAAATTTTATTTATTTTTGTATGTATATGAATGTACTGTCTGCATGTAGGTCTGTGCACCCGTGTCGTGCAATGCCATGGAGGTCAGAAGAGGGTGTCGGATTCCCCTGGAACTGGAGTTCTCCTGGAATTGGAGTTACAGACAGTTCTCAGCTGCCATGTGGGTGCTGGGGATCGAACCGGAGTCCTCTGTAAGAGCAGTCGGTGCTCTTAACCACTAGGCTATCTCTCCAGTCCTGGCACCATGTTTCTTATATCGAGTTACCCTTAGCTAATTAGATTATGTGTTCAAAACACTTTGCTTACATTTATTATCATCCACCCCCCCCCTTTTTCCTTACATCAGAGGGGAGGATGGTGTTTTGGACAGAAGGGACAGGCCATGTAAAGGCATGAAGGTGGAAAGATGGCAAGGGACACCCACGGGCATTTTTCCTCCAGTCACAGCTGAGAACAGGAGAGGGAGGCGTATTGGGGGGGGTGTCCTAGAAAGGGGGGAGCATTCCAACAGTGCTCTGGGTGGATCCTTTTGCCGAGTTTGAAGATCCTTCACACCATCTAGGGATCCTCATGCAAGCCTAGGGCTAGCTGGGGACACAGGCAGAAGCCTGCAGGTGTGTGGCCCTGCTAGCACACAAACACTTCTTCTTGAAGAATGTCTGAGAAGGCAGGTCTGACCAGCAATTGGTGCTGTTAGTCAGACTGTGAAGCACTTTTGACAGTTCCTTTCAAGGCTTAATTCCACAGAAATCATGCTGAAGAACATACTAGAAAGATAAGCAGGGATACATATTGCATTTTGGGACCCTAAAGCTCAGACCAGGGTTTGTGAACCAACATTCCACATCTGGGCTTCCCAGTGCACAGTTTTAGAGACTGAAGTTCTACCCTTCCTGATGAAAGTGGTCCTCTGGCTTTCAAAAGATTCTGAAACGAGTCCATGATCATAGATGGCTCCTTGAGCACTGGTTTACACTAAAGATGGACAGTCCATGTTTGATTATGGACCTGCTTGCTTCCACTTCCAAATGGACCATCCTGCTTCTCCCATCCCCTCCCTCTCCAAGGGTCTGTGATACAGCTCTTCAAGCAGCTAAAAATAGCCCACCCCTCTCTGTCTTCTTTTTCTTCCTTCACCTCCAGTCTCAAAAATGCTCCTGGCCAGTCTCTTCCTGGGTCCTCCAAGGTTGCTAAGTTGTAGGGACCAAACCAGCCCTTTTCATCGTTTAGTTTGCCTCCATGTCTCTATGTCACTTCAATGTTTTTCTGTGACTAAGATATTCATACCTTGTACTCTTACAGAATTCAGGAGCTACAAAGTTTTCTTCATCTCCTGCAATATCCCAGCAACATTTTGGAAATGTCACCATCCCCAATGGTAACACTGATAACATTAATAGGAATAAAACTCTGCTGTTACGTGCTGCTTTGTTTCTATGCATTTCCAGATGTGTCGTCTGAGTTTTGCAATATTGCTAGAGGCAGTGGAAGGAAGTCTCTCTCATATTTTCAGAGATGAGACCATAGAGCCTGAAGAGTTAAGTGCCTGGCACACAGGCTTGAGTAAGTTAGCACAGCCAAGAATAGAACAGAGGCTTACATTTCCCTTCCTGCTTCCTGTCACACTACACCTTTGTGTACATTTTTTTGATGCAGAGTCAGATTTTATTTTAAGGCACTCCAAGGCCCTTAGTGGGCATTGCATTTTAATTATGCCACTGGCAAACTAGATGTATTGTGGTTACCATAAGGAGATTTGACCACTTAAGTCACTCTGGAGGAAAGCTCTGCAATTGGGTTTTTAATTAGACTGGCTAAGGATGGATCAGACATAACCACATGTGAATTTTTAAAATTTGATTTTATAGGCAGATAGGGCTAATTTTCCCTCCTGCATATTATAGTTACTAATCATTTCTTCTTCTCAACATTTTCTTCTTTTTTCCTCTTTTCCTTTTGCTGGTCTACTCAGAGGGTCAATGCTTTATGGAGTGGCAAACTGAATTACTGCATTGATTTTATTATGCAAAAAATTCAGCCCTATGTGCAGAGACTTTACACCTTCATATTTTCTCTTGTTCCCTGCTCTATGTTTGGCAGAGCCAAACGTGGGATAGTTGGATCAAGCTTCTAGATTTAGTCAAGTTGACAACACTTAATCATCACAGAGGTGTCAAAAGCCCCAGGTTCAATATAATTAATTATTGGCCAACAGCTGTCAACTGTTTGATCACTTTCTGCTGGTGGTATGTCTCCCCATTACATAAAGCTTAAGGTAGCTTGGGTATGTAACTGGGTATGTAGTAAATGATTTTATGCATAATTAATACCAAATACCCTTATGGCCTGTGATGGTTAAGTTTCATTTTCAACTTGACAGAATTTATCATCATCTGGAAACACAGCTCTGGACATGTTTGTGAGAGTGTTTCTAGAGAGGTAAAACTGAGATGGGAACTGACCCTGAGTGTGTGTGGTGCCATTCCACGAGCTGGGTCCTGGACTGAATAAAAAGGAAGAAGTGAGGGGGATGTAGTATTCTTCTCTCTGTGTTTCCCAGCTGTGGACACAGTGTGACCACCCATCTAGCATTCATCTCTCTGTTTCCCAGCTGTGGACACAGTGTGACCACCCATCTAGCACTCTTCTCTCTCTGTTTCCTGGCTGTGGACACAGTGTGACCGCCCATCTAGCATTCGGCCCTCTCTGTTTCCCGGCTGTGGACACAGTGTGACCACTCATCTAGCATTCTTCTCTCTCTGTTTCCAGGCTGTGGACACAGTGTGACCACCCATCTAGCATTCGTCTCTCTCTGTTTCCCGGCTGTGGACACAGTGTGACCGCCCATCTCACTGCTGCCATCATATTTTCCTGCCATGACAGACTCTGTCCCTTTTTAAACCATCAGTCAAAATTTTGCATTGCTTTTAATCAGGTATTTGTCACAGCAATGAGAAAAGTGACTAATACAGAAAATTGGTGCGAGGAGTTGGGGCTGTTGTTGTGGGAAATCTGACCATGTGGCTTCCAGGCCTATGGGACTGGTCTGCAAGAGGAATGTGGAAGAATTCAGAAGTCTCGAGTGCTTGTCATGTGAACTTTTCCTGGGGCCATAAAAACAACTGTCTACTTACCCCAGAGAAGGTACCAACAACAGACCAAAGTACAATCCTGCCAAGTCCAACTTGGTGAAGCAAGGAGTTTATCAGGGTTACTTACAGAATACAGATGAGGGCTTACTTACAGGAGTGTGGGTGACCCTAAAGCAGCTACACAAAAATATCTGAGTAAATATTTTCCCATAGCTGCATAGATGGAGTCCCCCCGCCCTGTTAGTTAACCTTCTACTCTCTCTCCCGTCTATCACCTCTTAAAAGCAAAAGGCCATGTGCAATTAGGACAGAATTACATATATGTGAGACTGAGATCATGGCAACCTCCTCTTGTACCCCCTCCCTCCTGTCAGCTATAAGTAATCCTGTTACATTTTTTTCAAATAATTTGGCAGTACTTTGCTCATGTTCTAAGAACTTGAGTGAAACGATGTACCAATTTGTTTGGCAGAGGGAATTTCAAGATAGGCATTCAGGCTGTGTGCATGGTTACTGCTTACTATTCTTGTCCAGGTCTATAGTGTGAGTGAACAAGTTGATTAGAAATGTACAAAAAAATGTAGGGTTTGGTGATGGAAGGAACATGATCAAGTTGCAGAAAAAGTGCTGAGAAGTACTTGTAATTGTTCAAAAGTAGTACCATTAAAAAAAATCCCTGGCTGGGCATCGTGGTGCCTGCCTTTAATCCCTTTAAGGGACCACAGTCCACCTTGGTGGAGATAGCGTGGAGCGATGCTCACAGTTCTCAGACTGAGTCACAGAGAAAAGGCACACATCTGATGGATCAAGAAGCAAAACCTGTTATTATTTTATTAATGTTGCCCACTTCAAAATCACATCCTTTGCTTCTGACTTAATGAACAGAATTTTAGTACTCTCAAAAGAATCCCAAGTTTTTTGTTTAGTAAGTTGTGTTCAGTAATACTTCAGCTTTTCTCTTTATTCTTATTGCTAATGTTTTATCCATCACATCATTTCATGTACTTAGATTTCACTTCATCTTCCCATTATTTTTCATGCAATATAAAGTGGTACGGGATCAAAAAGCCCAGATGAGGGTCTCAAGCAGTCTCTTGGGGGAAAAGCAAAGATCTTCTGCCACACTATAGCCCTTGTAACCTCTGGTTACCATCATCATTTGTTTATTTATAAATCTAGTCACTGTCTCTCTGAAGAGCTGCGGCTGTAATTGTAACAAGCTCATCTTTGTGCCCAAGACTGAAGCTGCCCTCTCTAACAACTAGTTACCTGGGTGACCCTGTTATCCCTGGTGGGAGAATCGCCAGGTTATGCTTGAGGGATGATAAACAGGTATCGTTGGGTGTCAGTCACTCATAGCAAGTTGATCCCTAATGGAAATATTTTTTAGGAAATATTACACCAAATCTCTGAAGACTGAAGTCTAAAAACAAAGGGAAAGGAATTATAGCTTTCCTGGACAGAGAGAAGCTATTCTGAAGGGAGCCAGCTGCTTGTACCCACCTACTGGCCATCAAACTGTTAAAACGATAGACCCCAAGAAATTGGAACTTCCCTAGGAATCTTGTTCTGCAAGCATGTGGTGCTGAAACCCTGGTGGAAGCCAGAGGAGAACTTTCCTCCTAGGAAGAGATTTCACACAGTGCTGACAATTTGCAAGACAGACTGGGAGCCAGGAGCAGAGAACCACATGTGCACTAGGACTGCTTGGTGAAGCATGCCTCTTGCCTGAAGTTGGGCTTGGTGGTAAGGATATGGCTTGGTGGCTTCTTTCTTTCTTCTTACCAGTTTGGACACATGGAATAAGTCTCCATTCTCTGTTTTTCAATATTAGTTGTCCCTTTGATTGGCACATTGAGGATGGGTGGCTGAGCTGCATTCATTAGGGCTCCAAGGGCCAATGTTTTGACCCTAAATACTCTGGCAATTTCTCTTACCTCCAGGGTTTGGTTACACTAGTTTTGATGTTTACTAATCCTTTTCTTTAAAAGCCCTTTAAGGAGCTGGAGAGTTGAATCAGCAGTTAAAATCACTGACTGCTCTTCCAGAAAACCCAGATTCAGGTTCCCAGCACCGACTTGGTGGCTAACAACCATCTATAACTCCAATTATAGGGGGACTGATGCCCTCTTCTGGCCTCTGTGAGCACTGCATGTGTGGCTCCACTTACATCCATGTAAAACACTCACATGCATAAAAATTAAAATAAAATGTAAGAATCATGAAAAGTTTTTAAAAATGTAAAAGAATTGGTTAAATCCCTTTGTGTTAAAATGTCAATGTTATCATTTATAAAAAATAATATGGAACTTTTTCTTTTTTTTTATACACCCTGGAATAATGACATTAATACTGCAGTGATCCATTCTTTAGAAACTTAGTAAGATTCTTAAATGAAAGTGTCTGGACAGGTATACACATTCCTAAATTGATAGAGGCTCACTAATTATACCATTTTTTTCATTTGACAGTTCCATATATTTATACGATGAATATTATTCCTTTTCACCATTCTATTACAACTCCTTTCATCTCATTGGAACACTTCTGTTCAACAAGCCCCCCCACAATACATGCACACACACACACACACACACACACACACTTTTCATGTCTTCTTTTTGTGCGTGACCTTCTAAATTTAATGAGAATTTCTTGATAAATGTGGGTAAGTGGTTATTTATTGGAGAACAGTAATTCATCAGTGGCCATAGCACTGCCAAAAGTGACACCTCCTTCTCTGAGAACTGTTAATTGCCAGTGGTCCCTCAGACTGAGTAGAGCCTCATGGACCCCTCCTCCTCTATCCATGATGAAATGTTGACAGTCCCAGTCTTGCTGCAGTGAGTTCATAAGTGCAAAGGTTATGTGATGTCCAGAAGACATCTTCTCAGCCCCCACTTCCCCCTCTGCTTGCTCCTACCTTCTCCCCTCCCCTCTTCTGTGTTCTTTGAGCCTTGGAAGGAAGCTGTCCCATCCAGAGTCAAGCACTCCACCATCACTTATCTTCAGCACTTTGGCTGGTTATGGATTTCTGCACTAATAGCCACCTGCTACAGTAAGACATTTCTGTGGTAATGGCTTGGTACAACACTAACTTCAGGATATAAATGTGAGCATTTAGAAAGCAGTTTGGTAACACAAATATTTACAAAAATAATAGTAGTAGGCTCCCCTCTAGGGCCTATGACTTACCCAGCCACAGGCTCTTCACCAAATTTACAGAACCAGGCCTGAGATCTCAAGGGTTTATTCAGCTCACATCTCCCTGGTCACAGTTCATCACTCAGGGAGCCCAAGGTAGGAACTCAGGGCAGGAACCTGGAGGCAGGAGCTGAAGCACAGGCCATGGAGGAATGCTTCTTACTGGCTTGCTTCTCTGGCCCATGCCCAGCCTGTTTTCTTATACCATACACAACAACTTGCCCAGGGGTGGCACTACCCATAGTGGGCTGGGCCCTCCCACATTGCTCAACAATCAAGACAATATTCCACGACGTGGCCACAGGCCAATCCAATGGAGCCAATTCCCCACTTGAGGCTCCCTCAACCCAGGTGTGTCAAGTTGACACTAAAGCTATCCATCACACCCCCTAATAGTCTTGCCACTATTGCATTACAAGCCACATCTTGCCTAGCAGGCCATTATTGGAGCTTGCAGGGCTCATAGCTGGATAAGATGGTTGACGAATTTTCTCCCCCATTAGCCTATGTAGCACCATCTGCCTCTGTGAAGCCTAGCCAGTAGGGAAGACGCTTCCAGCTCAGCTTCAGCTTGAATTCTCTGTGTTCTGTGACCAAAGTATATAGTGTGTTCATAATAGGTTCTCACCATCCAGTTCTGGTCAGCAGTCAAGAGAAATGGCTACAGCTTACATTGTTTGGGGGTGGGGGGGTGTCTCATACCTCCCTGAAAAGATATTTTCAGGAAATATCTCATACCTAGTACTTGGATTTTTGTTTAATAAACCCATGGCTTTTGGAAGGAACAGTAGGTACCTCCATTTGAACTCTTTTTTTCTAACAGTGGTTTGATGAGGTCATACAGTAGTTGGTTTCCATGTGGCTTTTCCACATCCTTAGTTTGGTTACTACTCCTTCCTGTCTTTATCCTCCCATTTTCTGCTTACTTAGACCTTCCTATTGCTAGCACTCTGCCTTCTGCTTCCACATCCAATGTCTTCTACTGTTTTCCCTTTCTCCCTTTCTGTCTGATTCCCACAGTGGCTGCCCAGTTCACGCTCCCACCTACAGTCAGTAAGTGGTCCTTGTTTCCCATACCCCCGTTAGCATGCGTTATCATTTGTGTTCTTGCCTTTTTGACTGGTGTAAGATGAAAACTCAGAGTGCTCTTAATTTGCATTTCCATAGTGACTACAGATGCATTTATTAATCGTCTGTGTTTCTCCTTTTGAGGATTCTGTTTAGTTTCTTAGCCCATTTTAAATCAGTTTTTTTCTTGACATTTAGATTTTCAAGTGCTTTGTAGATTTTAATCACTACTCTTCTATCAGATGTATAGGTGGCAATTTTTTTCCCATTCTATGGGCTTGTCTCAATTGTTTCTTTTGCAATACAGAAAATTTTAATTTCATGCAATCCCTCTTGTTGATTATTTACTTCTTGAGAAACTGGAATCCCATTCAGAAAGTCCTTATCTATGTAGTTAAGTATACTTCCTTCTTTATTCTCTAGTATTTTCAGAGTTTCACATCTAACATTGAAGTCTTTGATCCATTTGGCATTAATTTTTGTGCAGGATAAGTGATATGAATCAAATTTCCTTGTTCTACATATAAATATCCAGTTTTCCAAACAACAGTTGTTGAAAAGGCTGTCTTTTTTTTCTCCAAT
>VZQC01000760.1:0-79451 GCA_009823505.1 Rhizomys pruinosus | reverse complement strand
AAGTCAACAGGCTAAGAAGAATAAAGTAGTAGAGGAGTGATTGATATCCAGACTACCATGGGGAAATTGGACTTTTTCTCCACAATGGGGCAAGGAAGATTATGTCTGGAAGGCAGGAGATGCTGTAGGCCCTTCTGGTGCTACCATGTCTTGTATTAAGGTCAATGGGAAGCTCCAACAACCCAAACCAGACAGGACAATAAATGGCCCAGACCCTTCAGGGATGAAGGTATGGGTCACTCCTCCAGGGAAAGAGGCCAGACCTGCAGAGGTGCTTGGGATGGGGAGGAAATACAGAATGGGTAGTAGAAGAAGTAGTCATAAATATCAGCTGAAGCCACGGGACCAGTGTGCAAGAAACGTGGATTATAATAGATATTAACTTTTCGTCCTATTTGGTTAAGAATGTTCACTATATATATATATATATATACTATATATATATATTAAGTGGATACTTGTGTTCCCTTTCTGAATGTGTCAACTGAGATATGTGTTAAGTTTGTCATATTTAGGTTATTAGATACTGAAGGACTAATGTTCTTCTCAAGACATTACCACTACTCTAAGATATAATGCTTTGCTATTGCACATGAAAACTTATAACATGTTTAGGTGGAAGTTATGACCTGCCATGTTTGCAATTGACATTTAACAGGAGGCTAACTTATATATGGTTGTCACAGGTTGACAAGGGGTGGACCTTGTGATGAGTTAATCCTGGGTGTCAACTTGACTGACTAAGGAACAAATAAGAGAAAAGGGTCTTCTGATTGGACCACCTCAACCCGATGGCCCACCCCAAATATGGGGTGTTACCTTCTGCTGCAGGCAGTATTTAAGGCCACAGCAGCGGGAGCTGGTCCCTTTTATTTCCTCCTGCGGCTTGCCTCTCTCATCTGGTGAGTTTGTCTTGCTGCTGTGATCAACCTTTCGGATCCCAGTGTTTACTGAGACCGGCAGATCTCCTGGAATCCATTCGGGCCTTCAGCACTAGACTGGGACTCCTGAGACATCCAGCCTTGCGGACTGAGCGGTTCCCTGGATTCCCGGCCTCTCCAGTTCGGCGCTACTGTTGAGTTCCGTCACGTGAGCAAATTAATAAATTGTATATAGTTATATATACTCATCCTGTTGCTTCTGTTTCTTTAGAGAACCCTGACTAATACAGGAGTCTTTTAATTCCTTGGATTGTTTTGTTGCTATTGTTTGTTTATTTCGTTTTGTTGTTGTTTTGTTATTATGAGTAAGATTTTTCCCTTATTTTTTCCTCAGTGTCAATGGGAAGGCTGTGGATTTTTGTGTGCTAGTTCCTATCCTGCCACTTTGCTGAAAGATATTTTGACTTATTTTCCTATTTGCATCTCTTTTATTTTATTCTCTTATTGCTTTAAGGTGCATCACTAGACTGTTTAGGATTTCTCTGATGTTTTAAATGTAGTCCCTTAGAGCTGTAAACTTCCTTTTTAGGACTGTCTCCACTAAATCCCATAGGTTTTGGTTTATTGTGCTTTCGGTTTCATTCAACTGTAGGAATGATTTTTGTTTCCTTCTTGATTTCTTCAAGAACTTATCATTCAATAGCCATGGGTTTTATGTTTTCTATAATTTATATTATTATTGATTTGTAGTCTTATTTCATTGCTATAATGTAGAATACAGGAATTATTTTAATTTTTCTGTATTTGCTCTATATCTGTTTTATTTTTTATTTATTTTTTATTATTTTATTTTATGTGTATGAGTGTACTGTCTGCATGTAGGTTGGTGCACCCATGTCGTGCAATGCTGCGGAGGTCAGAAGAGGGCATCAGATTTCCCTGGAACTGGAGTTAAAGACAGTTCTTAGCTGCCATGTGGGTGCTGGGAATAGAACCTGGGTCCTCTGCAAGAGCAGTCCACACTCTTAATTGCTGAGCCATCTCTCCAGCCCCGCTCTATTATCTGTTTTAAAGAAAGTTCCATGGGCTACTAAGAAAAATGTGTATCTTTGAAGTGTTTGGGTAGAAAGTTCTGTAGAAGTTTGGCAGGTCCGTTTGATCTATAGTATCACTTAATTTCAGTGTTTCTCTTGGTTTTTTTTTTCTGATTGATCTTTTAATGGTGACAGTTGGGTATTGAAGTCACTGACTATTATTGAGCTGGTATTAATTTATAACTTTCTATATAGTAATATTTCTGTTATGAAATTCAGGCAGCTTGTGTTTATTTTTATATATTTAGAATTGCAATTTTCTCTTGGTGGATTGTTCCTTTGATCAGTATGACGTGACTCACTTTATCTCTCTGACTAGCTTTTGTTTGAAGTCTCTTTTCTCAGATACTAAGCTAGCAATGCCTGCTTGCTTTTTTTGGTCCCACTTGCTTAGAAGATATTTTTCCACTTTAAGATAGTGTCTTTCTTTGATGGAGAGGTATGTTTCTGAGAGGTAGCAAAAGAGATGATCCTGTTTTATAATCGAATTTGCTAGTTAATGAATTGAGGCCATTGATATCCAGAGTTAATATTAAAAAGTGTATATTGATTCTCTCATGAGGATCCTTTTGTAGTTTTTGGTGTTCTCTTAGTCCTCCTTTGTTTAACAACTATCTTAACTTATTTATTTTTTTAATGTAGCCCCTTGAATACGTTTCTCTTTCACTTCAATCCGAGGTATTCCTTCCAGTGGTCTCCGTAGGGCTGAGTTAGGGTCATAAATTCCTTTAACCTGCTTTTGTCATGGAAAGTGTTTCTTTCTCCTTCAATTATAATAGACTGTTTTGTGGGATATATTAAACTTGGTTAGCAGTCGTGATCTTTCAGAATCTGAAATATATCTTCCCAAACTTTTCTGGCTTTTAAGGCTTCCATTGAGAAGGGAGCAGTTATTTCGATGGGTCTTTCTTCTTTTAATTGAATTTTGTGATTTCCCTACAATCTATTTTGATGGTATTTCGATGCTCTCTCCTATCACCACCTCTTCTTACCGACTCTACCTGCACCCCAGTCTGTCTTTTATGCAACCCAGCACTTCTCTTTTGCAGTTATCAACACTGTGGTGGTTTGAATGAGAAGTGTCACCCATAAGCTCACATTTTGCAAACCTGGGCCTAGTTGGCGTCTCTGCTGGCACAGGTTTAGGAGGCTCGGCAGTGATGGCAGGGGAGAGTTCATAGCCTGGGCCCACTTCCAGTTTGCTCGCTCTGCTTCCTAGGCCTGCTTGGAGATGTGAGCGCTCAGCCTTCTGCTCCAGCTCCCTCCTGCCATGCCTCCCCCTCCACTATGGACTCTTACCACTCTGGAACTGTAAGCCCGAATAAACTTTTGCTTTATAAGTTGCCTTGCTCTTGGTGTTTTATCACAAGAACAGAAAAGAAGCTGGTACAAATAGACTTCTGTGCTCTGTATTTTTGGTGTCTTAACTATGGCATGATGTGGGGATTGTCTTTTCTTGTCCTATATATTTGGTGACTTAGGAGCCTCTTGTATCGTGCTGGACATTTGTCATGGTTTATTTCAGCTGGGAACACACTTGGGAAGAAGAAACCTTGACTGTGGACAAACCTGGGAGGCATTTTCTTGATTGTTGTGATGTGAGAGGCCCAGCAGATGGTCCTGAGTTGTGTATCTAGATCATTTTCACTGGAGGAGACAAGTTGTTATGGGTTTGCATGTTCCTGGCGCTTCTGCGCTGGGACCCCCCCATTAGGGTCAGATCATTGATTAAGACTTTTGCTGTTTTTAAATTTAAGTCAACTTTCTGCTCTTAAACTTCGTCTCCTTCTGCTCCCACCTTCTAAGTGCTAGGATTTTATTTAGGGCTGTGCCACACTCATTCAGCTCCAGGTATTTCATTTTTATTTCTTTGCTATGCTGGAGATTGGACCCAGGGCCTTATAGTCATAGGCAAGTACCCTCTCATTGAGCCACATCACAGACAATTTCTACTTTTTTATTTTTTTATTTTTATTTTTTATTATTATTTTATGTGTATGAGTGTATTGCCTGCATGTAGGTAGATGCACTCATGTCAAGCAATGCCCATGTAGGTCAGAAGAGGGTGTCAGATCCCCTGGAACTGGAGTTATGGATGGTAGTTAGCTGCCATATGGATGCTGGGAATCAAACCCAAGTCTTCTGCAAGAATAGCCAGTGTTCTTAACTGCTGAGCCATTGTTCTAGCCCTGATACCTTCTACTTTTAATAGAGGTGTTTGTAGTGTTCAGGAAAGACTAGGCTAAAGTAGGGTTGAGGTGACATTTTCTTCTTTTAGGGTGTTGTCAGTTTCCAGGGTGATCTTCAGTCCTCCACTGTAACTTGAACACTATCATCTACGCTCTCTGTAAAAATAGATTGTCCATTGTCTTCAAAACAGTCATTCCTCAAGTACCAAATGTTTGGGGGAAGTAAAGAGCCACCGTTAGTACAGTAACTAGTGTATTAGTTATTGTGAGCATGAGTGGAGAAAATGAAGAGAAAGAAGGAAGAAAGCACAGTGGAATTAGTGGTTAGAGTTGGGCGGCTAGCAGGAAGTAAGGGAGCATATATGGAAGGAGGACTGGGAGAAGCAAAGGAAACAGTGATGTGAGGGAGATGTGGGAGTCTGGGTTAAAAGTAGACTGAAGGGCTGGAGAGATGGCTCCGCTATTAAGAGCACTTACTGTTCTCATAGAGGACCTGGGTTCAGTTCCCAGGACCCACATCTGGCAATAGCCTGTAACTCCAGCTCTAGGGAATCCAATGGTTTTTTGTGGCCTCAGTGAGTACCAGGAACACATGTGGTACACATCCATACATCCACATGAAGGCACTCACATATACTCATAAAATAAAAGTGAATGACTCTTAAGAAAAAAATTTTAAGTAGACTGAAAAGATAAAGGTAATCTTGAAATGTCCTGCAAATGTAGGTCACCAGTCTTCCTGTTTAGGGAGGTCTTGGAGATCCACTAATGGGATGTCAGTCTATAAAGAGGAAAATCTGCTCATGCTTCAGAAAAGGAACCCTGGTCTAGCAAGAACTGATTTTGTCCTCGAGTGCATGGAACTGGTAAATGAAAAGCTGAAAGGAGCAAGGGGCTCCCACCTTCCCCTCCCCCAAAAAACCCCCAAGAAACCCCTGAGGACCAGATCCTCAACTGACTTCAAGAAAACAAAAACCTTGGTTAATCTGGGCTAACTGTGTGGCCTTAAGCATCCAAAAGGAAAGTAAAACCAGAAATAAATAATAAGTAAGACCAGAGAAACTGTACTGCAGATATAAAACTTAAGATCTTAGTAAAAAAACAAAAACAAAAAAGAGAGAGCACTGTTGTTTGGCCTGTCTTCAATTCTTACTGGCAAGTGCATCTACTCTGTGGCTGTCACTACTTTTGCCACTCCTCGAAGACATGAGACACAGCTTTTTAACCTTCCAGTATGAACTGAAGACTCATGTCTCTCCAAGAATCCTCCAAACATTCAATGCCAGATGGGGACTACTGAGATACCCAGCTTGTGGACTTAGCAGCTAAGGGGATTTCAGCCACATCAGAGTATAGACTGCCATTGTTGGATTATCCGGGGTGTACCATGGAGGTCAGTACAGGGGGATCAAGACAGGATACATGCTTATTGAACTTCATTTGGGGGACCATGGGAGGGAAAGACCCCAGTGTGGAGCACAAGGGCAGGATTGATGGTTGTTTGGGCTTGCCAAGGAAGAACCTTTGAGCACTTCCTTAAGGAAAACATGACAACTTTTAGAAAAAAAAAATCCTCCAATTCAGGCGATATGTGCACGTATGTATGAATATATTTATGTACATATATCTGTACGTATATTGAAGCAATACAAATTAGAGAGAACAACAACAGCAAAAGAGCTGGAAAAAAATCTCTGGAAAGACTCAGAAAAAGATGCAAGACATATATGGCAGAGTGCAGGGACTCAGGTTGGGTGGGGGGCATGGAAAGGGAAATGACTCTAAATTCAATTGAGAAATGATGTATGATTTATGGAAAAAGGTTAATAACAATAAAATAAATGAAAAAGAAAAGATAAAGGTAATCATTCAAATAATATAGAGTAGTCTCATTTTTCAAGAGGTTGAGTCACAGAGACTCTAAACTAGGCTAGCCTGTGTTCTTTGGGACATATAAAAGAAAGATAAAAGGATATGGGAAAAATGTTTCTGAGGATGACACCTAAGGCTGTCCTCTAGGTACCACAGGCAAAACCACATGTGCTCCTACACACACATAAACATACTTACATATTAAGAAAGAAAAGAAAGAAAGGATCTATGAAACTAATAGCTGATACAAACTCACATTTAATGAAACATCACTGTAAGCATACCAAGCACACGTATGAGCAAAAGAATTAAAATAGATGATGTCATGCAAATTGTCATCAAGACTGTGACTTTCATAAGGAGTAAGGGACTAAGCCATCCAATTTCAGCAGTTCCTTAAAACTATTGGTGCTGACTATGGAGACATCACTTAGTTTTAGAAACGAGATAGCTAAATCAAGGCCAAATGCTGAAAATATTTTGATTTTCAACATGTTGTGGAATTGTTTACAGTATCAAAAACAAAATTTGTGCCAGAACTTGATAATGAAAACTGAACTAGGATGAATGAAATGAAAACGTTTACTGGGTGTAATGGCTTCTTTAGATGAGTTAAGCATGCATCTCAAAATAAAAGCCAATTTACCAAAACATAACATCTTTCCAAATGAAACCGAAATGTAGCACAAGCTCAGTTTTAGGCCAGCAATTCTATGCATTTTGACACATTGGCTAAACAAAGTCCCCTGAACAGGAGAAAATTGTGCTTTTGTATTCAATATAAGGGTTTGCAAACAATTTCAAGATCAATATTTCAATACATCTGCCACTCCATCTTCAGTAAACAATGTGGTACCTTGCCAATTTTCATTCCTATTGTGTGTCCCCATGCTAGGTTTGCGTGGGTCCTGTCTTCCCAGAGACAACCTTCCCTCACGTCACAGTCACCTTATTCATGCTGTTGCTTTTTTGAGGCCTTGTCTCCTAATGCTCAGTTTCTGTATTGTTGTTCCTCTCTAGTTTACTGTGGTATGATTGGACAATGTTGTCCTATATTTCTGTTGCTTGGACTTTATTGACCCTTTCTAGTGTCAGTTGCTATCAATGGTCACATGGTCAATATTTTTAGGATAAAATTCAATCTACAGTTACCTTATTCATTACTTTATTTATTTATTTATTTATTTATTTATTTATTTATTGGTATTTTTGAAACAGGGTTTCCCTTTTAGTCCCAGCTGGCCTGGAGCTCTCTCTATAGACCAGGCTCTACTTGAACTCACAGAGATCCACCTGCCTCTGCCTCCCGAGTGCTGGGATTAAAGGCGTGTGCCACCATGCCAGGCCCTACTTTATGTTCTAATTTTAAAAAAAGAAAAAACTTTTATTTTATGTGTATAAGTGTTTTGCTTCTATGTATGTAAGTACCCTGTGTCCTGCAGTACCCAAAGATGGCAGAAGGGGGAATCAGATGCCCTGAAACTGGAGTTATGAACAGTTGTTACCTGCCGTGTGTGGCCTGGGATTCCAACCTGAGTCTTCTGCAAGAACAGCTAGTGCTCTTAACTGCTGAGCTATCTCTGCAGCACCAGTTATTTTATTTATGTCTTCATACCCTTGTTACTTTTTGTCCACTAGATCTGTCTTGGGCCAAGAACATAGGATTTAAACCTCTAGCTTTTGTCTTCTGTTTTGTCGTTTTCTGTGCCATACTGCAGGTCAAACCCTGGGCCTCTCACATGTGAGGCCAGCGTTCTACCACCCCTTTGTGCTGTTACCATTTTATTTTATTTTATTTTTTAATAAATTTTATTTTTATTTATTTTTTTTTCAATTTTTTAAAATTTATTTTCGCATGTGTGTGAATGTACTGTCTGCATGTAGGTCTGTGCACCCATGTCATGCAATGCCGTGGAGGTCAGAAGAGGGTGTTGGATTCCCCTGGAACTGGAGTTAAAGACGGTTTTCAGCCACCATATTGGTGCTAAGGATCAAACCTGGGTCCTCTGCAAGAGCAGTTAGTGCTCTTAACCACTAGGCCATCTCTCCAGCCCGCTGTTAACATTTTAAATTTTGAGACAGGGTCTCACTAACTTATACAGGATGGCCTCAGACTTTAAGTCCTTCTGCTCGGCCTGCAGTGTGGTAGGCTTACAGGGATGCACTATCATACCTAGCTTGTGTGCTTCTGTTTATTCTTCTTTGTAGGTCCTGTATTTTTGCTATATCAAAATTATATAATTTGGTTCAACAGCAGAACACTTGCCTCACAAGTGTGAGGCCATAGGTTCAATCCCTAGTACAAGAAAATTTGGTTATTTGGTGCTTTGGTACTCAAGTATTATACCATTTGATAAATGTAATGTTTAAAAAATGACATCATGTCTTGAAAAGAGAATATTCAGTACCTAAACCATTTTTCCCTAAATTTATTTAAAAACTTAATGATTTTAATAAAAAATATATCTAACAGAATTTTCTTCCCCTAAAACTAGACCAGCCGGTTCTAAAGTTCATGTGGGAAAAATAAATTTATGAAAGAAGCAAAAAAAAAAAATCTTTTTAAGGGTCCAGCTCCTCCAGGAATTAAAAATATGGCAAAGCTCCAATAACTAGAATGATATGTTACTAATTCATTGATGGACAGGTAGACTTAACAGAATGGAAATGAAATCCCTGAGACAAATCCAAATACATGTAGAATTTAATAACTAATCCAGGAACACCTCTAATATATACCATCTCTGAAAGTATGTTAGGGAACCATTGGATAAGAGAAAGCTGGGCTCAGATCTTATGTCAGACACTCAAAAATAATACAAAAATAGAAAAGATACCATAAAATAATTAAGGAAAGAAATGGTGAATTATTTTATAAGCTTAGAATAGGGATGAATTTCTGAAAATAGTGTGAATTTTCAGAATTGTAAAATACAACTTTGGCAAATGATGCCAAGTTAAGAATACAAATTGGCCACATCGCCAAACACCATATAAAAAGACAAAAGACAGGCACTGGAGAAGGCTCAGCACTTAGGAGCACTGCCTGCTCTTGCAGAGGATCTGGGTTAGATTCCCAACACCCACATGGCAGCTAAAAACTGTCCCTAACTGCAGTTCCAGGGGATCCTACACCCTCTGCAGGCACTGTACAACACAGGTGCACTTACCTACATGCAGACAATACCCTCACACACATAATATAAAGTAATAAAGAAACTATTTTTAAAAGACAAAAGACAAATGAAAAACTGTTGACGAAATTGTAACTCAAAGACAAATGCTTAGTCCTCTATATGTGGAAAGGGCTACTGGAAGTCAAAAAAGGGAATTGCAAATGAAGACAATTCACTATGAAAGAAAAGGTCTTTTAAAATATGGAAAGATGCTCAACTTTACTCATGATACAAGAAATCCACATTAAAGTTAGTGCGGTAACTTTGATGCCAACCTGTCTGCTTTCCATCCTTCACTTATTCTGTACTCACAAGTGTTCATACAAAGATTTATGATCGAATACTGTATAATATTACCATGATATTTCTTATATTTTTGTTTTTCCTAAAATTAATAATCACCTTGCTTTTTATTTTTTGTTAACTTTCCCCATAGTGTCCAGTAGCTTCTCAGTGTGTTTTCCCACAAGGTCAGTAACCTGAAGTGATCTATGATTTCTACCCCTCCTTAGAGACATGTCCGATGGGTGGCAGCATTAAGCTTGATAAGTAATTATAGCCTGAGGCTTTCTTTATTGTCACCTTCAAATTCCACTTACTGTTGCCTGAGTTAGATTGTGTGTTACTGGGATCCCTCTTCTCTTTTGGTCTATTCTCTTGTTTTGATGCAGCACAGAGTAAGGTCTTGACCAAGGGGACGAGTATGAAATTTGCCTTCTAGTGCTTATGATCTTCTGGGCTCTGCAAGCATCACTATACTACCACAGCAAATAACATGTCTACAAGAAGGCGAGACTGGTATGAGCAGAACATGGGAACTGGTTACATGCCGTATTAATGACTCTTCCTTTTGCTGTGAAAAAGCATCTCCAGCAAGGCAACTTATAGAAGGACGAGTTTATTTGACTTATGGTTCAAAGGGGGATAAGAGTTGTCATGGAAGAGAGGCATGGTGGCAAGGTAGCCACAACAGAAAGCCAAGCATTCACAGGAAACAGAGAGTGCAGTGTGGACAACTTCCAAATGGACTGACCCTGGACATCAACGCCTCACCAAGATTGTGAACCTGACTATGGTTCTTCTTAAGGAAAGAGAGGAGCCAGGGATCCTGCAACCCCTTGCAACAAGCCAGCTCCCCTTGGCTGTATAGGGGGAGGAGCTAAGGGTTTATAAACCTAGAGTACTAGGGGGTGGGTCCCACCTCCCGTGCGCCATCTTGTGTGGAGGTCGTAGGGGCTGTGGCCAGGGGTTAACATGAGGGGGAGAGAGCCAAAAATCCTGCAAGTACCCCCTCATCCATATGCTCTGTGAGCAAGCCCATTAAACTCCCTAATCTCCCCCTACACTATAGTTTGGAGAGTTTTCCTTGGTTTGTCTTTGGGACCCCAGGAGCGAGAGGCCCTGTGCACATTTTTCCCAGAAAGGAATTTTCCTCAACAGAGAGCAAACCTGGAAGTCCAACAAGGCTTAAGAACCCCCAAAACCTGCCACAGTGAAGGTTCCTCCAGCAAGACCACATCTCCTGAACTTGAGGCCGCACCAGCAACTAGGACAAAATATTCAAATACTTGAAATGTATGAGGGACATTTTAATTTAAACCATCATACGTGCAAAGGCAAAACATATCTGGGAAAATACATTGCGCTCATAGACTGCTTCTATCTTGGGCATAACCACCTCCAGAGAGCCAGTTTTGTCCCTTTTGATGTCTTGAGTAGAGGCAAAAAGCACTTGACAGGAGTTGGAGTCTGGGCTGTTGCACTATAGGCTTCAGAGGCTCTTGAAGGAACCCGGGATTAAACTAAGAAGATTCCTTGTACTGCTAGAAATTCTTTGTCTTTTTGAGTCCATCACAGGCAGGTACCCAGGCAGCCTTATTGTCAAAAAACTGACAAAAGCCACACATATTTTCCTCCCTTGACAGAATTTCCATACCTCTTCCTCCAGAAAATGTCCTAGATGGTTGTTTAGAAATTTTGGTTCAAATTTCCAATATCATCTCCACATTTAAAAGAAGACCAATCATCATTATCAGAAAGTTGATTCAATTTCTGAGTCCTACTTGGAGAACAGGGTCCATAAGGGAGGGGTGAATGTGAGTGACATGAAGGAGGGAGTGTCAGGACGGACATGAAGGAGGGAGTGTCAGGACCGGACAAGCATTCTGCTAGTGAGAAATGAAAACAGAGATAAAAAAAAAAAAGCATGGAAATGTCATAAACTATCGAGGACCTGCTCAACAGGCTGAGCATACAGAACTTTTGCAATAGATACTCATGCTGAAGTGAAATACAGGTTCGTCCTACTCTCTGCAGCCACCATGGAATGTGGGATGAGTTGACCCCATTAGCAAGCATGTGGAATGTGACCCATGGCGTCTGGTCTATGAATACTCATTGGTAGAACAAGGGGCTAAAGGGCATAATGTCTTCTCTCAAAGAATTCACAGTTTTGGAGGAAAAATAGATAAGCTAAGGACTAAAATCGAATAAAACCAGGGCTTCATGAAAGAACAAGGAGAACTCAAGAAACAGCAAGGGAAGGCCTCTCTACCAAGATGTTACCTGCTGCTGCTGTGTGGATCCTAAGTGGGCCCCAAAGGCTCATATGCTAAAGGATGTCGCCATATCACCAGCCTGAGCCACAATTAACTAAAAAGCAGTGGAACCTTTGGCCTGCTGGAAGGAAGCAGAGTTATTAGCAGTGTAGCTCTGAAGGGAATATTGAGACCCTTGACTCCTCTCTCTCTTTCCCTCCCTCCCTCCTT
Organism: Rhizomys pruinosus; assembly: GCA_009823505.1. Taxonomy (NCBI): domain Eukaryota; kingdom Metazoa; phylum Chordata; class Mammalia; order Rodentia; family Spalacidae; genus Rhizomys; species Rhizomys pruinosus. Next base: position 67,471 of record VZQC01000760.1, on the reverse strand, counting down.
CCGTCCTTCCCTCCCTCCTCTCTCTCTCTCTCTCTCCCTCCCTCCCTCCCTCCTCCTTTCTTTTCTCTCCCTCTCTCCTACAGGTTCTGTCATGCTGGATAATCACAACTGATACATTTCATATATCCCAGTGATGTATTTTTTTATAGCTTTCATAAATTAACAACTTGGCTGAATAAAAAAAAAATTCTGACCTCTATGAACTTCCTTCTAACCTCTATGAACTTCTAACCTTCAGCACTGGAGAAGAGAGTGGACTGGCATTCATGTGAAATTTGATATTTAGTCCTAGGGATGGGTGTGACTTTTTCTGTTCTCCAACAGGTAAAAGTTTTTGCCAAGAAGTCTTCAGTTGGAGACATTTTCCATTAATGTGCTTTGGAACTCAAGTGAGTCTTTTCTAAAATGTGGCTCATCCTTTAGCTAAGGAAATTTTTTCCTATTAATATATTGCCTCGATTCCAATGTGGCATCAATTTTCGTTCACTATTGACTGTAGGTGGGGAGACGACAGGTATATTTTAAGATATAAGACACATCTTAATTTGAGAAAGGCCAAAATGGAAGGAGAGGCTTATGTGAGGAAACGTGGGGCTCAGATCTGGCTTTGTCTGTTTGGGTCTCGCCTTGCAGATTCTAGAACTTGTGTTTCTCTTCTTCTCACCCTCTGTTTCTGTCAAATTCTCTCTCGCCCATTTCTCCTTGTCTTTTTCCTCCATTCTCAGACTGGCATGGTGTGCGGTGAATTTGTGTCCCTACATCGCCAAAGCAGTTCTTTGTTGCTTTCAGTTGTGATTTTAAGTTCAGCATTTGTAGGATAATTTTTCTTTAGATCCTTCTCAATCTTGTCCCTTTGTAACTTTTGAATAAGTGCCTGCAGTGTCTGTCTGCTTTTTGTTCCCACCCTTCTTGATGTTGCTGGGAATACCATGTTGGCATTCTTCAGGATTCTGTTGGTGACCATTTTGAGAGCCAGGCTTGTCCTCTTCATCTGAACAGGCTGCTGTCTTTCCATAGGCAGGCTCTACTTTTCTGACAGGTCCCATCCTCTCCTTCCCAACCTTTCCTTGGCAGTTTGTCTCTATACATTCATGGGTGGTTGGGACGTTTCCTGCTACTCACTTCTTTGGTAGTGAAGGCCACTTCTCAGAATCATAACCAAGGCAATGCTGAGATGTGGATTCCAGTGAAGTTCTCCATTCCTAGTAACCACTTCTTCTGTACATGCTCCTCTACCATCTGGCTTTTGAGGTTTCAGAGAGCTTCAAAGACCAAGCAGCATGTGGCAGGATGAGTCCTTGAGAGATGAAGGATACGCTAGGCCAAGAAGCCCTGAGAGGCCATTATATGAAGCTGTGATGGCAAAGCCTGGGTTGCAGTGGAGACCTCAAGATGTTGGAGATGCTAGTCATGAGACATCCGCCAAGGACGTAATGCACCAAGAGAGTGGAACCAGCCGGAGAGAGAGATTACAGACAGCAAAGCTAGAAGGGAAGAGCCATCTAAGCCCTTTGGTACTAAGGTCCCAGGCACTAGACATGGAGCTACAAGAGTCAGCGTTTGCCCTGTTGGTTTCCAGCCTCGTTTTGGTCCCATATTTCTTCCTTGTGCCTCCCTTCCTCCCTCTTAGAATGGGAATGTGTGCTCTGTGTCATTTTATAGTAAATGTACAAATTTGCTTTTTTATTTCATAGGGGCTCATAATTAAGAGTTTGCTTTGAATATCAGAAGAGACTCTGGGCTTTTGAATAGTATTGAGAACATTAAAGACTATGGGAACATTTGAGGTTGGACTAAATGCATTTTGTGTTATGCTATGGCCATGAGCCTATGGGAATCAGGGAATGGAATCTGGTGGTTTGAATGAGAAGTGTCCCCCCATAAGCTCAAGGATTTGGACACTTGGTCAGTTGGTGGCACTGTCTGGGGAGGTTACAGAACCTTTATGAGACATGGCCTTGCTGGGGGAAGCAGGTTGTTGGGGCAAGCTTTGACAGTTCATAGCCTGACTCACTTCTAGCTTTGTTCCCTGCTTCCTGTGCGTGTTTGAAGATGTGAGTGCTCAGTTTTCCGCTCTGTCTGCCTCCTGCCACGCTTCCTCCACCATGATGGACACTCAGCCCTCTGGACCATAAGCCCAAATAAACTCTGCCCTCTACAAGTCACAGTGTTTTATCACAGTAAGAGAAAAGTAACCAATACAGGAGTATATAAGTGCTTGGTTATTATTATCATCTTGAATTGATTATGGTTTCAAATTAAGGAACTTCTTGTCTAGCATTTCGTACTTTTCTCAGCTCTGTTTATTGGATTGCTTGGCTATCTCTTGTATTAGTTTTCTCATTGCTGTGACCAAATACCTGACCAGAAGCAACTTAGGGGACGATGGATTTGCTTTGGCTCAAGTTCAGGGGAGTACAGTCCTTCATGGCTGGGAGGGCGTGGTGGCAGAAGCAGCTTGGACTGTGAGCCAGCTGGGAAGCAGAGGGGAGTGTCCAATGCTAAGCTGCCGTTCTCCTGTTTCCTTTTTTATTCATTCAGGGACCTCCAGTCATGGGATGATGCTACCCACATTCATGGTAGGTCTTCCATCTTCAGTTAAAGCTCACTGGAAATACCCTCACAGACATACCCAAAGGTGTCCCCTTTTCAATGTCCTAGGTGTTTCTTAACCAATCAACTTGATAACAGAAATTGACCAGCACAGCCCTACAGTGGATAGTGACACATTCTTGTTGATAATGGCTTTGTTCTATGCTCGGCTACATATCTTAAGCTATGTGATAGTCAGTCTTGATTGTCAATTTTATGGGATCCTGAATCACCTAGAAGACACACCTCTAGGTGTGTCTGAGGGTATTTCCAGAGGAATAACCGAAGGAGGAAAGCATACACTTAGAGTAGGTAGCACCTTCCAGTCATCATCCCAGATCTAAAGTCTGAGAAAAAGCAGTTCTGCCTCCTCCCTTTGCTTCTCACCAAACAGGTGCATCTGTCCTTGGTGCTTCTCCTGCTGTTGCTGCTATCATCATTTGAAGATGTCAGAGCCAGCTTCCTGGGCCTTCCAGCAGGTACTGATTACCACTGACTCTCTGGGAATCTTCCAGGCCTTCAATTGCCAAACTGGGACTGCTCAAACTTATCAATCTGTGGGATGAGTACACATACTGGGTTCTCACTCTCTCTAGCATGTCCTCAGCTGTAATTGGAGTGCCTAGCCTCTATCATGTAAGTCAATCCAACTGATAAATCCCCTCTAATAAACACACACACACATTATTGGCTTTGTTCTTCTAGAGAACATTGCCTAACAATGCTATGTATGTATTTTTGTATTGTTGAAGCAAATGTCTAGCTGGGCATGGTGATGCACGCCTATAATCACAGCCTACTTAGCCTACTTGGAAGCTTAAGGCAGGCACATTACAAGTTCAAGGCCAGGCTGATCTATAGAATAAGACCCTAACTCAAATGAAAGAAAGAAAGAAAGAAAGAAAGAAAGAAAGAAAGAAAGAAAGAAAGAAAGAAAAAGAGAGAAGTATATTAGTTACTTTTATGTTGCTATCTAAAATATCCTGCAAAAAGCAACTCAGAAGAGAAAAGTGTTACCTTCACTTAGAATTCTAGAGGGATAGAATTCATCATGGTGGGGAAGGCAAGGTGGCAGAACCAAGAAGCCGGCTGATCACACACATAGGAAACATCTACACAGAGGAACCAGAGAAAGAGAGTGAGCAGGAACTAGGGCAAGGCTACAATGTTACCTCAAGGCCCACCCACGGTGAATTACTTCCTCCAGCAAAGGTCCACCTCCTAACAGTTCTATAACCCTCCCAAACACCACCATCAACTAGGAATCAAGTGTTCAAATACATGAGCCTGTGGAAGACATTCTTATTTAAGCCACCACAGGGAGGAAAGAAAAAAGGAAAGAAGGAAGGAAAACGTCCATGTAATTCTCCCTGAATTTATTACACAGTATTGCTTTAATTGATGTACTTCTGATGTTTATCTTAGAATAATACATTTTTATGGCAGGGATAGGTGTGGTGGAGTAGCCATGTGGCTGGAACATGTTGTGACAGTTCTTCACATCTTGGCAGATCAAAAGAATTCAGACAATGCCAGGCATGGTGGTGCATGCCTTTAATCCCAGCATTTGGGAGGCAGATGCAGGTGGATCTCTGTGAGTTCAAGACCAGCCTTGTCTACATAACCAGCGCTAGGCCAGCTGGGACTAAAGGGAGATGCCATCTCAAAAAGAAAAAAAAGAGAGAGAGAACTCAGATAAGTACAATGTAAATTCCGGAATAAACTCAAATTACAACTTCATCTTCTTTGTTTTCCATTTCTCAGTAGTTTTGTTCTCTGCTCCCCAACTGGCAAGTGGGATCAGGCATGGATTAATCACAGAGTGTGTGAGCTACACTCTTTGGTTCTGCACAGTGTACAACTCCCGTGACTGCACACAACAGTCCTGGGACTGACATCTCCATCCAAGTGAACTTTGGTTAATAAGAGTCAAAGAATTAGTGGGGCATGGAGGCACACACCTTTAATCCCAGTATTTTAGAAGCAGAGGCAGGTGGGACTCTATGAATTCAAGGTTAGCTGGGGCTACCTAGGGAGACCCTGTCTCAAACACACACCCAAAAGCAACAACAAAAGTCATTAAGAGTAATGCTCAGTCTACTATATTCCTAAGGTCTTTATTTTAATCCTTTCTTTTGTTGTTTTTGCAAAGTGAAATGAAAGCTGCTAGCCTGAGCCTTTCAGTGTGCACCAGCAACCAGGCAGAGGTAGACAGCTTTCAGGCAGCCTACCTTGCTGAGCCTGGTCACTGCACTGAGTTTCTGTGAGCCTCTTACGTGTATCACCCACAATGATCACCATTTTCTTTCTGCAGAGCACCCACTTCAGCTTTTGGGTTGTTTATACACTAGCACTAAAACTCAGACCCAGCTTTGAGCACTGTCCCAACAGCAAGCTCGCTCTTTTATAAAACCTGCAGAAGAGAGTAAGAAAGCAGAGCACTGACATCAACTGGTTATTTCTCAAGATAAAGTTGCTGTTTATGGGACAGGGGCCTTAAGTTATTATGCCTCCCCAAATAAGCCACTTACAATTACCCTGTAAGTAGAAAAGCAATTTAAATTGGTTTTCAAATGAAGTGATTTTCATTATCCTTATATAACTACAAAAATGACTGAACACTTGGACTATACTTTTTTTTCTTCAATCTTCTCTGAATGGAACCAACTTTGGGAGAGGACTAAGCATGGAAAATTTCAGCTCAAAAGACTGACTCTCATAGACCCCTGCAGCAATTTAGAAAAAGTGGTGGAAAGAATGTAGCTGGAGGTAGTGGTGCTGGTTGGTCTGAGACGGTTGAGAAATAGGCTATTCTGAACACATAACAGGCATAATATATTATTGTTTTGCCTAGAATTCACTGATTTCTGTTCTTAGCAGAGAGGCAGTGCAACTATTGTTAATAGACTGGGTAAATAAATTTGGGCAGCATGATTTAGTGTTTCTTGACTTCTACAACATAAAAGAAACTCAGAAACTTGTAATGATTTTTATTTACTAGTAGTATACAATATGTGGATGCAGGTCATGTTATGGTACAAGTGTGATCAGAGAACACCTTTCTGGAGTCAGTTCTCTCTTTCCACCTTTATGTGGAGGTCAAGGATCTAACTCAGGTCATCAGTTTACAAAGTACATGCTTTTACCCATTGAACCATCTTGCCAACCTAGAAATTGGTAATATATATTTTTTTAAATCTCTCAATATGTATGGTAGAAATGCTTGGGTCTGATTTCTGTATCCTGAAGTATCTAGCCAAGTTTGTGGAAGTCAAAGTTCTTCTCAAAAAGTTAAAAAGAATATTGACTTGTTTTAGCACTCAAGAGGCAAATACAGGTAGATCTCTGTGAGATCAAGGCCTGCCTGATCTACATAGCAAGTTCCAGGCCAGCTGGAGCTACAGAGACATCCTGTCTCCAAAATCCAATATATGGGGCCGGATAGATAGCTCTGCAGTTAATAGCACCGGCTCCTCTTGCATAGGAGCCAGGTTTGGTTCCCAACACCCACATGGCGGACAACAGTTGTACATAACTCCAGTTTCAGGGGACTCAATGCCCTCCTCTGATCTCCGTGTGCATTGCACGGCATGGGTGCAGTTCCATATGTGCAAGCAATATACTCATACAATTAAATACTCATAAAATTAAAATAATATATAAAACCCCATATATACATATACATATACATCATAGAGTAATCTCATTTAGTCATTTTATTTTGCCATATTGACATGTATTTTATTCTGCCAGGAAAAAATATTTAAATTATGAAATTTTGTATTCATAATTTGTAATATATCTTAATTTGAAGCATAAATGAAATCTTTGTAACTCTTAAGTTTTCCTTGACTATTTTCCTCAATAGGAATTTTAGATAATTTAAGATCTAGATAAAAAAGGTATTAGAATGATGTTAAATGTATAGACTAATGTAGGTATAACTGGCATTCTTGAATATAATCCTTCCCTACCAGAACATCATATAGCATTCATTTATTAAACTTTTCTTTTATAGGCCTCAGTAAAGGTTTGTAGTTACATGTATATGTGGATATTGCCTATTTTTAAACTGCTTATTTTTTAGTATTTAATGTATTGATGCTCAGACGTGTGTGTGTGTGTGTGTGTGTGTGTGTGTACATGTCTGTGTGCAGGTGTGTGTATATGCCTGTGGAGATCAGGGAATGGTGTCAGTTGCCTTCCTCAATTGTTCTTCATTTTGTCTTTTTATTTTATTTTTTTCTTCTATTACTTCTTTATTTTTTTCCATTTTTTAACAATAAGTAATAATTTATGAGTACAAGCATCCTTCATGTAAAACCAATTTGCAAGCAGTTGTGCCCAAACCCACACAGCCCAAGGGTCCCACCATCCAGCTGGGGAGCTTGTATGTTCAATCAAGTTTATCAAATAAGTGTCCAGTCTATATTGCTGTAGTTTCACCATTCACCCTAATCGCAGCCTTTACATTCTATCATGCCCCCTCTTCCTCAGATTCTTCCCTAGGCTTAGAAAAGGGGCACAGGTGGACAAGAAACAAAACAGTCTACTTTCTCTGGAGCTGTTGTTTTGGACTCTGGTCAATTTCTGGCTGTCTCCTTTCATGGGCTGACAGTTTGTCCAGGAATAACCTTTCAATCCTACTAATGAAGCACAAGCAATTAGATATATAGGTATTTAAACAGTACTAATTGTTATGGTACGTTACTTTGGTATAGACACAGATGTTTGGATGGTATGTTAATCCATGAATTAAGGGGAATCCGAGACCCTCTTCTGACCTCCGCGGCATTGCACGACACGTGGGCACAAAACCTACATGCAGACAGTAAATTCATACACATACAAAAATAAATAAATTTTTTAATTAAAAAAAAGAAATGTATGAAATACTAAAACTTCAATTAAAAAATTTTTTTAAAAAGACGCCCAGAAGTCACTCCAGGCAGGAAGATTTTAGGGTAGATTGATCCTGGTTGCTGGAAAGGGATCTCAGCGCTGGACCCTTGTGGGGGGTGGCTTCTGGGCGAGACGCCCTTTGCCTCTGCAGCGGGGTGCCTCTGTGTCTTTGTGCAGGCGGGCCCCAGGAGCCTGGAAGTCGTCCAGACAGGTACTGGGGGTGTGGGCTAAGTCAGGCATATCCACACCTCCCCACACCCCAAACCCCAACTGGAATGGGTGAGAGAGTATCAAGTGAAACTTTTTTTTGGAGAACTTTAGAAGAGTAAGGGAAGAGTGACTTGACTTCCAATATCCAATATATAAGACAAAATTGAAAACTTGATTAGAAAAGTCAATACTCATAAACAAGGAGAGGAAAGGAAAATAAAAAGGCTTTGTTGGAAGGAGGCAAGCAAACCAGCCACTAACATAGTGAAAAGACATTTGTGATTTGATTTACACAAAAGGGAAACCCACATGCCAGGGACACGATGAAGGACAACATGGGAAAGGTGCAGGATAATTCCACACAGGCTCTACCAAACCTTGTAGGAGATAGCTACAATGGGATCCCCCGAGGTGACCCAAGAACAGATCTTAGAAGAATAATTGCAGACCTATGCAGAAATTAAAGAAAATAAAGAAGAATTCAGAGAATATAAGAGAGAGAATGAATAACTCAAAAAGAACTAGAGGGATACAGTGACCAATTTGGAAAGAACTAAAGGAACAAATTGGCAAACTACAGAAAGAACTAGAGGGGAAAAAAAAAAACTCTGAAAAGGAAGTAGAAAACATGAAAAAGGAAGCCAACCAAAGAGTAAGGAGCACCAAGAAGAGACTGAGAAGCTCAAAAGGAAATGGAAATACTAAAGAAAACACAGGATGAAACAAAAAGGAAGTAGAACACTCATCCAATATCAAGAAAGAAAGGAAAAGAAGCCTCAGAATTAGAATGGAGGAGCAGAACAAAGAATATCAGATCTCGAAGATAACACAGAGTAATAAAAAGCTCAAATAAAAGAAATATGAAATTTTTTAAAATACACAAAGTGGAACAATCAGGAAATATGGGACACTATGAAAAGATCAACCTCCGCATCATAGGAATGAGGAAGGAGAATCTCAAGAGAATAGTAATTGATCAGATCTTCAACAGAATAATAGATGAAATTTCCCAAAACTAAAAGTAATAAACAATAAAAATACAAGAAGCACATAGGACTCCAATAGACGAGATCAGAAGAGAAACTCCCCACGCCATATTATAGTTAAAATGCTAGACGCCCAAAACAAAGACAAAATTCTGAAGGCTACAAAGAAAAACAAGTCACATAAAAAGGGAAACCCAACAACTGACTTCTCAGCACAAACCATGAAAGCAAGAAGAACATGGAGCAAAGCATTCAGTGTTAAGGGACTATGGTGCCAACCCAGAATACTTTACCCAGCAAAAATGTTGATTATAGTTGAAGGAGAGAGAAAAATCTTCTATGACATAAACAAGATAGTAGAATATTGTGTCCGGAAAACCAACCTTTCATAAAATACTTGAAGCAATTCAAAGGGCAGAAGAGCAACAATCTCACATTAGAAAAGAAATATAAAAACATAACCGTAGGAAGTAGAATCAGAGCTAGAAGTCCAAATGGATAATAAGGTGAAAGGAAGCACATCATCTTTCAAGTATAACCTTAATATTAATGGGCTAAATCCCCCATCAAAAGGCTAGACTGGGAGAATGGATTAGAAACAAAACCATCTATATGCTGTCTACAAGAAACCCATCTCAATTTCAAGGAAGGCACCAACTTAAGGTGAAGGGATGGAAAGAAATATTCCAAGCAATGGTCCAAAAAGAAAACAGGTGTTGCTATTCTAATATCGAACAAAATAGACTTTGAAGCAAAAGAAATCAAAAGAGACAAAGAGGGCCATTAATCTTATTAAAGAACAATTGACATGAAGATTCAACAATCATGAATATATACACACCAAACGCTGGTGCACCAAACTTATAAAGAAAATTCTTCAGGACCTCAAGGCACAATTAACCCAGCACACTAATAGTAGGGGGAATTCAATACCCCACTAAGTCCCTTAGACAGATCAACAGGACAAAGATAAACAGAGAGACACTCGAACTAAATGATACAATACACCAAATGGACCTCACAGACATCTATCGAATATTTACTCAAACACAAGAGAATACACTTTCTACTCAGCACCTCATGGAACATTCTCCAAAATAGACCAATACGGAACACAGGAAAAAACTCAATAAATACAAAAGATTGAAATAATTTCATGCATTCTATCAGACCATTGACAATAAACTCAATATCAACACCAGGATAAACCCTACAACATACAAGACAAATGGAGACTAAACAACACTCTCCTGAATAATGACTGGGGTCAAGGAAGAAATAAAGAAAGAAAATAAAACATTCCTAGAACAGAATGACAATGATAATACAACACAGCAAAACTATGGAAACTTTAAAGCATCCTAAGAGGGAAGTTTATAGCTCTAAGTGCTACATTAAAAAAACAGAAAAAGCACAAGTGAATGATCTAACACTGCAGCTAAAAACTTAGAGAGACAACAACAAATGAACCTAAACTCAGCAGACAAGAAGAAATAACAAAATCAGAGCAGAGATCAATGAAATAGAAACAAAGAAAACCATACAAAAAATCAATGAATCCAAAAGTTGGTTCTTTGAAAGACAAACAAGATAGACAGACCTCTAGCCCAGTTAACCAAAGAAAGAAGGAACACTCCAAATCAATAGAATCTGTGATGAAAGGGGAAATATCACAACAGAAATGAAAAGATCCAGACAATCATATGGGAATACTTCAAAAACTTATACTCTACTAAGTTTGAAAACCTAGAAGAAATGGATGATATCTAAATCCTGGGAATCACCAAAGCTAACCAAGAAGAGATTGACAGCCTAAATAGACCAATAATACATGAAGAAATTAAGATGTAATAAGCAGCCTCCCAACCAAAAAAATGCCAGGCCCAGATGGTTTCATGACAGAATTCTATAAATATTTTCAAAAAGACTTACAACTTACTACTCAGTTGTTTAGAAGGATACAAATGGAGGAGTTCTCCCAGATTCCTTCTATGAAGCCAGCACACGCTATTACAAAAAACCAGATAAAGATACCCAAAAAGGGAACTATAGACCCATCTCCTAATGAACACAGATGCCAAAATTCTAAACAGGATACTGGCAAATAGCAACAGACCCATGTCAAGAAGATCATCCATCATGACCATGTTGGAATATACCAGAGATTCAGGGATGTTCAACATATGAAAATCAATAATAGTCATCAAAGCATATAAATGGACTGAAAGACAAAAACACATAATCTCTCAATTGACCCAGAGAAAACCTTTGACAAAATCCAGCATCCCTTCATGTTTAAAGTCCTAAGGGAATTGGACTGGAGGATCATTCCTCAATGTAATCAAAGCCATATACAGGAAACCCATGGCCAATATCATCCTACATGGGGAAATGACAGAAGTCTCCCTTTAAAGGTAAGAAACTCGGCAAGGCTGTCCCTGTCACCACTCCTCTTAATATATGCTTGAAACCCTGCTGGCAATAAGGCAAGAAAGAAAATTAAAGGACTTCTAATTGGAAAAAAGGAAGTCAAGCTATCCCTTTTTGCTGATGATATGATTGTCTACCTAAGGATGCTAAGAACTCCACCAGAAAGACTAGAAACAATTAATATTTTCAGTAAAGTGTGCAGGATGAAAAACTAGAAAAATCAGTAGCCTTTCTTTACACAACCACAAGCAACTGAAAAAGGAATACAAGGGACCTTCCATTAACAATAGCCTCAAAAACAACAAATATCCTAGGAACAAACCTAATCAAAGACACCAAAGATCTCTACAACAAAAATTTTAAACCCTGAAGAGGAAATTGAGAAAGACATCAGAAGTGGATAAACCTCCCATGCTCATGGATTGGGAAATATAATATAGTAAAAATGTCCATTCTACCCAAACTCATGTACAGATTTAAGCAAATCCCAATCAAAATCCCCAAGAGCTTCTTCAAAGGCTTGAAGAAAAAAATCCTCAATTTCATTTGGAAAAAAGAAAGACCCGGAAACAGTCAAAGAACCCTGAGCAAAAAGAGCATACAGGGGGGACCACTCTACAGACATCAAACTATACTACAGGGCTATGTCATAAAAACACCTTGGTACTGGCAAAAAACAGACAAGATAACAATTGCACATTACAATTTCAGCCACCTCATTATTTGACAAGGGGGCCAAGAAGACACAATGGAGAAAAGACAGCATCTTCAGTTAAGTGGTGTTGGCAAAACTGGATCACCCTGTAGAAGATGAAATTAAACCCCTATTCTAACCTTGTACAAAGTCAATTCCAGGTGGCACAAAGACCTCGTGTGAAACCAAAACTCTGGAGGTGATAAGAAGAAAAACTTGGCAGCAGACTACAAGACATAAGCATAGGAAAAGACTTCCTAAATCGGACAGCAGCTGCACAGAAATAGATAGACAATTGACAATGGGACCTCATGAAACTCAAAAGCTTCTGTACATCAAAAGAAAACAATAAAGGAAGTGAAAGAAGCCCAACAGAGTGGGAGGAAAACCTTCACTGCAGAACATCTGACAAAGCATTAATTTCCAGGTTACAAGCTACTCAAAAAAACAAGAAGAAAGAAAAAATGAACCACCAAAAATGGAGCAAAGATCTGAATTGAGACTTCACAGAGGAAGGAATCAGAGATGGCTGAGAAACATCTTAAAACTGTTCACCGTCACTAAAATTAGGAAATGCAAATTAAGCCCACCCTAAGATATCATCTCATTCTGATAAGACTGGCAGGATCAAGAAAAACCAAAGATATCAAGTACTGGAGAGGTTGTGGGAAAGGGGAACACTCATCCATTGCTGGTGGGAATGTAAACTTGTACAGCCACTATGGAAAACAGTGTGGAAAACCCTTGGAAGACTCAAATGAGCTTGCCATTTGACCCAGCTCATACCACTCCTGGGGTATATACCCACAAGACTCCTTACTGCAGAAATACAGCAACAGCTATATTTATTGCAGCTCTGTTCACAATGCAAAAAAGCTGGAACCAACCAAATGCCCCTCAACTGATGAGTGGAGAGAAAATGTGGTACATGTACACAATGTGAGTTCTATGCAGTGGTGAAAGAAAAGCAATCATTAACTTTAGAGGTAAATGGATGGAGCTAGAAGATATTATATTAAGTAAAACACAGTCCCAGAAGAAACAAACGATGAATGGTATCCTCATTTGTGGTGTTAGCACCAATAACCCAGTTGTAAATATTTCTTTTGGAGAGGGATGCATATTAAAAAACAACAACAGAAAGACTGCATCAGAAATCTGACTGAAATTGGTGAATTGGGAGGGTGGGGAGGGGTGGGAGAGGGACAAGGGTCTATAATTCGATTAATGTATTTTAACTGACATAAGTTCAACAAGTATCCAATTTTGCCCAGACTCTGTCTGCAGATACATGGTGTTTTTAAGGATTAGTAAACATAAATATGTGTATATTAAACAACATTGGTTAAAAGGTTCTGATAAAAGGTAATAACCTTAGTTATTGGAAATATAAATTGTTGTTTGTCCACATTGTTTACTTAAATTCTGTATACAATAACCTTTGGGATTGGCACAATACAAATGTTCTCTTATTAATTTCTGTTGTACAATATCAATCTTGTAGCATTCCTCTTTTACCTATAGGGTGATTTAACTTATGAAATTAACTTTGCTTCCCAAGTTAACAACATACAGTCACCCAAACAACTTGGGTGAATTTGATGAAATCTGCGCCTTGTTCCTGCCTATAGGTATGTGTACTACAACTGCCTTTTGAGACTCATGGGTCAAAAAAACAAAACCTAAAATAAAAGGGGGGGATACAGATAGATATGAAAACTTTTGTCAAAACTTTTATAATTTAAATCTTAAAATTAACTATGGGAAAAGATTTGTATGTTCCATACAGGTCAAAATGTCACAAACTTAACGACTGAGAAAGAAAAGACAAGTTTTGCATTGTGTAGGTTGTACGGAAGTGCCAGCAGAAAGTGTTCTGTCTGAACATTGAAAGGAAGAAAAGCCTCAGACTGCTACAAACATCAAACCCTCGGTGGATCCTACTTGTAACAACTAATTTAATAATGAGTCCTAATGAAACTTACCTTCTTGGTGGCACAAAGTTTTAATATGGAGATTTTCTTACCTCTCCTTCATAGAACAAGGAGGAATATGATGATGATGAGGTTATTCTCTAACTGTAAATTGGAGCCAACTGTTATAGAGGTAATCTCTTATAAAACCAGTAAAACTGCCTTCTTTAATTGACTAATAGACATAGGAACTGTGAAAAGGATAGCCTAGCAGTTAAGAGCACTGACCGCTCTTACTGACCCGGGTTCGATCCCCAGCACCCACATGGCAGCCGAGAACCGCCCTGAAACTCCAATTCCAGGAGACTTCCAGTTCCAGGGGATCCGAGACCCTCTTCTGACCCTCTGCGGCATTGCACGAGCACGGGTGCACAAACCTGCATGCAGACAGTAACATTTCATACACATACGAAATAAATAAAATTTTAAAAAAAGGATGATTCTCTATCAGAACCAAATATAATATAAGTCTCCTTAAGCTGTGCACTTAAGCAAAATATATTAATAAGGAGCTCAGATATCAGCAATGGATTATTCTACCAAGGAGATGTTTGGCCAGGGGATCCAAACCTAAAGAGAAAGAATGAATAACTCAAAAAGAACTAGAGGGATACAGTGCCAAACTTTGGAAAGAACTAAAGGAACAAATTGGCAAACCAGAAAGATAAAAAGAGCAGGGGAGAAAAAAAAACTCTGCAAAGGGAAGTAGAACATCTGAAAAAGGAGCCAAACCATGAAGTAGGAGCAACCAAGAAGAGACTGAGAAGCTCAAAAAGGAATGGAAATACTAAAGAAAAAGCACAGGATGAAACAAAAAGGAATAAACCTCATCCAATCAAAAGAAAAGGAAAGGAAAAAGCCTCAGGAAGTAGAATGAGGAAGCAAAAAAAAAAAAGAAAAAAAACAAAAAAAAAGAAAAAAAGATAAATAAAAATCAAAAAAAATAAATTTTTAATAATACACAAAAGGGAACGATCGGACATAGTGGGACAACTAGAAAAGATCAAACCTCCGCATCCTAGGAATACTAGGAAGGAGAATACTCAAGAGAATAGATTGATCAGGATCTTCAACAGAAAATAGATGAAATACTTCACCAACAAAACTCAAAAAACAAAAAAGAAAAAACAATAAAAAAAAAAAAACAACATAGAAAAAGACGAAAGAAAGAAACTCCCCAGCCATAATCCATAGTTAAAATGCTAGAGCCCAAAACAAAGACACAAATTCTGAAGGCCTACAAAACAAAACATAGTCACATACAAAGAGGAAAACCATCAGAATTACAACTGACTAGCACAAACCATGAAAAGCAAGAAGAACATGGAGAAAGCATTCCCAGTGTTAAAGGGGACTATGGAGCAAACCAATTACTTTACCACAGCAAAAATGTTGATTATAGTTGAAGAGAAGAAAAATCTTCTATGACATAAACAAGATGATAGAATAATGTTCCAGAAAACAAACCTTTAATAATACTTGAAGCAATTTCAAAGGGCAGAAAAAAGGAGCAAATCCTCAAGCACCTAGGAAAAGAACTAATAAAACATCACCATTAGAGAGAATCAGAGGCTAGAATTCCAAATGGATAATAAGGTAAACGGAAGCAACATCCATTCTTTCAAGTAAATAAACCTAAATATTAATGGGGCTAAACTCCCCATCCAAAAAGGCTAGACTGGGAAATGGATTAGACAAAACCCATCTATATGCTGCTACAAGAAACCATCTCAATTTTCAAGGCGGGCCCACCAACTTAAGGTGAAGGAGGGAAGAAAATATTCCAAAAGCAAATGGTACCCAAAAAGAAACAGCGTGTTGCTATCTACAACAGACCAAAATAGACTTTGGAAGCAAAAGAAATCAAAAGAGACAAAGAGGGCCACAGTAACTCTTTTTAAAGGAAACAATTGACGATGAAGTTCACAATCATGAATATATACACACCAAACGCTGGTGCACCAAACTTTATAAGAAAATTCTTCAGGATCTCAAGCACAGATTAACCCAGCACACTAATAGTAGGTGGCATTCAATACCCCACTAAGTCCCTCTAGACCGATCAACATGACAAAGGAATAACAGAGAGACATCTGGAAACTAGAATGATAATAACCAAATGGACCCTCACAGACATGCTATTGAATATTTCACCCAAACACAAGCGGAATAAGACACTTTCTACTCAGCAACCTCATGGAACATTCTCCAACATCATGACACAGAATTTACTTAGTCACAAGGACAAAAACCATAAAACAAAAAGATTGAAATAATTTTCATGCAATTCTATTCAGACCATGATGCAAAAACTCACAGTCAAACACCAGGTAAACCCTACTAACTATAAAAATACAATGGAGACTAAACAACACTCTCCTGAATACATGCCTAGGGGTCACGAGGAAAATAAAGAAGAAATAAAAACATTTCCTAGACCGGAATGACATGATAATACAACACAGCAAAACTATGGGATACTTTGAAAGCAGCCGAAGAGGGAAAGTTTTATAGCTTAAGTGCCTACATTAAAAAAAACAGACAAACGCAAAAAAAAAAAAAAAAAAATGAGATTCAACATAGAAAAAACATTGAGAGGACAACAAATATGAAAGCCTAGAAACTCTAGCAAGACAAGAAGAAATAACAAAAATCGGCAAGCAGATATGACGATCGAAAAAGAGACAAAAAACAACAAAAAAAATCAAATGCATCCAAAAGTTGGTTCTTTTGAGGAGAACAAACCAGATAGACAGACCCTCTAGCCCAGTTATACCCAAAGAAAGAAGGAACACTCCAAATCAAAGAATCTGTGATGAACTGAAAGGGGAAATATCACAACAGACAATGAAAGATCCAGACAATCTATGGGAATACGTCAAAAACTTATACTCTACTGAGTTTAAAACCTAAGAAAAATGGCTATAATATGGTGAAACGTTTTTTCTGGGAATCACCCAAAGCTCAACCAAGACGGAATTGAAGCCTAAATAGAACCAATAATACATGACAGAAATTAAAAATGTATAGCAGCGCCTCCCAACCAAAAAATGCACAGGCCCAGATGGTTCATGACAGAATTCTAAAATAGTTTCAAAACGACTTACCAACCATTTATCTCAATTGTTGTTAAAAGGATACAAAAGAGGAGTTCTCCCAGATTCCTTCTCTGAAGCCAAGCACATGCTATTACCAAAAACCACGATAAAGATAACAAAAAAAAAAAAAAGGAGAACTATAAGAATAGACCCATCTCCCTAATGAACACAGATGCCAAACATCTAAACAGGGCTTACTGGATAATCGCAGACAGAACACGTCAAGAAGATCATCCATCAGACCAAGTTGGATTAATACCAGAGATGCGGGTGGATTCAACATAGGAAAACAATAAATATCATCAACATATAAATGGACTGAAGACAAAAACCACATAATCTCAATTGACCCAGAGAAAACCTTTGACAAACACAAGCTCCACTTATGTTTAATGATCTATAGGGAATTTGATTGGAGGATCATTCCTCAATGTAATCAAAGCCATACGGAGAAACCCATGGCCAATATCATCTTAACATGGGAAATGACAAGAAGCATTCCCCTTAAAGGTAATATAACTCGGCAGGCTGTCCCTTGTCACCACACCTCCTTCAATATAGTGCTTGAAAACCCTCTGCTAGGGCAATAAGGCAAGAAAAGAAAATTAAAGACTTCTAATTGGAAAAAAGGAAGTCAAGCTATCCCTTTTTGGCGTAGATATGATTGTCTACATAAGGATCAAGAACTCTTGCACACCAGAAGACTCTATGAAACAACTTAAATACTCGCGTAAAGTGGCAGAGTACAAAATAAAATCTAGAAAAATCAGTAGCCTTTTCTTCTAACACCAACAAGAAAACTGAAAAAGGAATGAAAGGAGACCTTCCAGTATCCATAGCCTCAAAAACAACAAATACCAGAACAAACCTAATCACAAGACACCAAAGATCTACGATCTCACAACAAAATTTTAACCTTGAGAGAGGAAATTGGAGGAAGACATCAGCAATGGGATAAACCCCTCCTTGCTCTGGATTGGGGAAAATAAATTAAGTTAAAAAATGTCCTTCTGACTACCCAAACTCTTGTACAGATTTAATGCAAATCCAATCAAAATCCCACGAGCTTCTTCACAGGCTTAGAAAAAAAATCCTCAATTTCCTTTGGAAAAAAGACCATACTCACGAACAATAGCAAAGCAACCCAACTGAAAAGAGCATACAGGGGACCCCTATACCAGACTTCAAACTATACTACAGGGCTATAGGTCCATAAACACAGCCTTGGTACTGGCACAAACAGACCAAGTACACTTCACACTACAATTTCAGCCTTCTACATATAGTTGACAAGGGGGTTGGTCTGTTTTTGTGCCAGTACCAGGCTGTATTATGATATACGCCCTGTATGTAGTTTGAAGTCTGGATAAGAGATCCCCCCCTCCACCCTGCAGTGCTCTTTTTGCTCAGGGTTGCTTTGTATATCCAGTGTCTTTTTTTTTTCCCATGTATTTAAGGATTTTTTTCCTAGTTCTGTAAAGAAGTCATGGGGACTTTAATTGGGATTGCATTGAACCCTGTGTATTACTTTGGACAGGATGGTCATTTTTATTATATCAATCTTCCAATCCATAGACATGGGAGGTCTTTCCATCTTCTGGTGTCTTCTTCAATCTCCTTTCAGGGATTTACAATTTTTGTTTGTAGGGATGTTTAGTGTCTTTGGTCAGGTTTATTCCTAGGTTTTTTTTTTTTTAGGCTTATTGTATTGTGAATGGAGGTCTCCAGGACACACCAAATGCTGGAGAGGTTGTAGGAAGCTGCTGGTGGGAATGCAAACTCATGCAATCCCTAAGGAGCAGTGTGGAGAACACTTAAAAAACTCAAATGAACCCACACCTTGACCCCGTCCTACCACTCGGGTATATACCACAAGACTCATCCTATAGTAAAGACACTGCACCTCTATGTTTATTGCAGCTCTCTTCACAGTATCGAAGAGTGGAAACAACCCAATTGTCCCTCAACCAATGAATGGTAAAGAATGTGGTACATCTCTACACATGGAATTCTTTCTTTTATTTTATTATTTTATTATTTTTTTTATGTGTGTGAGTGTACTGTCTTGCATGTTGCTTGGTGTACCCATGTTGTGCAGTGCTGCAAGGTCAGAAGACCGGTGTCAGACTCCATGGACTGATCAAAGACAGGTCTTAGCCGCCAGTGGGTGGTGGGATTGAACCCAGGTCCTCTGCAGAGCAGTGGCACTCGTAATCAGTGAGCCATCTCTCCAGTTCCTACACAATGGAATTCTATGCAGCAGTAAAGAAAGATGACATCATGGCTTTGCAGGCAATGGATGGAACTAAAGCCATTTGCTAAGTGAAGTAACACAGTCCCAGAAAAACAAATTATTAGGTGTCCCTCATTTGTGGATCCATACAACTATTCTATTTGTAAGGCAAACTAAATAATTTTTTCTTTCTTAGTAATTGATACTGATGTTACTTACAACTTGCTGTGTAATGTAGGAATGTAAAGTAATATTTTTTCTTTACCTGCATACATCTCTCATGCAAATGTGAATTGCTAAACATGTTTTGGATTATGTATAGTTTATTTCAGATGTCAATAATTTTGGTTATTGTGGAGTGTATAATGCATACTTGGAGTATACAAATTGAAGGAGCAACAAAAAAAAAAAGATGGGTGAAAGAACTGAGTGAAATAGTAAACTTCTGCCCCAAACAGTAAACTTCTGCATCAAAAAAATTTTTTAAAGACTGAGAAAAAAAAATAAAAAAAAAAAAGACAAATGCATGAGCTCTGGCAGGGTGGGGGCCAAGAGGAAGGGGGGAATGGGTCTAAATTTGATTAAGAAATGTGGGGCTGGAGAGATGGCCTAGCCGTTAAGAAGCACCGACTGCTCTTGCAGAGGACCTGGGTTTGATCCCCAGCACCACATGGCGGCTAAGAACTGTCTGTTAACTCCATTCCAGGAGAACTCCAGTTCCAGGGGAATCCGAACCCTCTTCTGACCCTCCGCGGCATTGCACGACACGGGTGCACCAACCTACATGCCGACAGTACATTCATACACATACAAAAATAAATAAATTTTTTAATTAAAAAAAAGAAATGTATGAAATACTCAAAACTTCAATTAAAAAATTTTTTTAAAAAGACGCCCAGAAGTCACTCCAGGCAGGAAGATTTTAGGGTGGATTGACTCCTGGTTGCTGGAAAGGGATCTCAGCGCTGGACCCTTGTGGGGGGTGGCTGTCTGGGCGGAGCCACCCTTTGCCTCTGCAGCGGGTGCCTCTGTGTCTTTGTGCAGGCGGGCCCCAGGAGCCTGGAAGTCGCTCCAGGCAGGTACTGGGGTGTGGGCTAAGTCAGGCATATCACACACCCCACACCCCCAAACCCCCAACTGGAATTGGTGAGAGAGTATCTAAGTAGACTTTTTTTTGGAGAACATTAAAACAGGGAGGGAAGAGTGTCTTTGATTCCAATATCCAATATATAAGCAAAATTAAAGACTTGAAAATCTAGACAAGTATACTCCATAAACAAGGAGAGGGGAAGGAAAATAAAAAGGCGTTGGTTGGAAGGAGGCAAGCAAACACAAACCACTAACAAGTGAAAAGACATTTGTGATTTGATCACAAAAGGGAAACCCACATGCCAGGGACACGATGAAGGGACAACATGGGAAAGGTGCAGGATAATTCCACACACAGGCTCTACCCACCTGTAGGGATAGCTACAAGGATCCCCCTGGAGGTGACCCAAGAACAGATCTTAGAAGAATAATTGCAGACCTATGCAGAGAAATTAAAGAAAATAAAGAGAATTCAGAGACTAAAGAGAGAGAATGAAACTCAAAAGAAACTAGAGGGTACAGTGACAACTTTGGAAAGAACTAAAGGAACATTGCAAACTCCAGAAAGAACTAGAGGGAGAAAAAAAAACTCTGAAAGGAAAGTAGAAACACTGAAAAGGAAGCCAAAAACAAGTAAGCAAACAAAAAAGAGATGAGAAGCTCAAAAAGGAAATGGAAATACTAAAGAAAACACAGGATGAAACAAAAAGGAAGTAGAACACTCATCCAATCAAGAAGAAAGGAAAGGAAAAAGCCTCAGAAGTAGAATGGAGGAGCAGAACAAAGAATATCAGATCGGAAGATAACACAGAGTAATAAAAAGCTCAAATAAAGAATATGAAAATTTTTTAAATACCAAAAGTGGAAACAATCAGGAATATGGGACACTATGAAAAGATCAAACCTCCGCATCATAGGAATAGAGGAAGGAGAATCTCAAGAGAATAGTATATGATCGATCTTCAACAGAATAATAGATGAAAATTTCCCAAACTAAAAAAGTAGATAACCAATAAAATCAGAAGCACATAGGACTCCAATAGACGAGATCAGAAGAGAAACTCCCCACGCCATATCATAGTTAAAATGCAAACCAAAACAAAGAAAAAACGAAAAAAAAAAAAAAAAAAAAAAAAAAAAAAAAAAAAAAAAAACAACTGACTTCTCAGCACAAACCATGAAAGCAAGAAGAACATGAGCAAAGCATTCCCAGTGTTAAAGGGACTATGGATGCCAACCCAGAATACTTTACCCAGCAAAAATGTTGATTATAGTTGAAGGAGAGAGAAAAATCTTCTATGACATAACAAGATGATAGAATATGTGTCGAAAACCAACCTTCATAAATACTTGAAGCAATTCAAAGGGCAGGAGCAACAATCCTCACCTAGGAAAAGAACTATAAAAACATAACCTAGTGTAGAGTAGAAATCAGAGGCTAGAAGTTCCAAATGGATAATAAGGTGAAAGGAAGCCACATCACATCTTTCAAGTATAACCTTTAAATATTAATGGGTTTACTCCCCAATCAAAAGCATAGACTGGGGAATGGATTAGGAAACAAAACCCATCTATATGCTGTCTACAAGAAACCATCTCAATTTCAAGGCAGGCACCAACTTAAAGGTGAAGGGATGGAAGAAATATTCCAAGCAAATGGTACAAAAAAAAAACAGGTTTTGCTATTCTAATATCAGACCAAAAATAGACTTTGAAGCAAAAGAAATCAAGAGACAAAGAGGGCCATTAATCTTTATTAAAGGAACAATTGACGATGAAGACTCACAATCATGAATATATACACACCAAACGCTGGTGCAACCAAACTTATAAAGAAAATTCTTCAGGATCCTCAAGGCACAGATTACCCAGCACACTAATAGTAGGGAATTCAATACCCCACTAAGTCCCTTAGACAGATCAACAGGACAAAGATAAACAGAGAGACATCTGAACTAAATGATACAATACACCAAATGGACCTCACAGACATCTAACGAATATTCACTCAAACACAAGAGAATACACTTTCTATCAGCACCTCATGAACATTCTCCAAAATAGACCCATATACTGGAACCACAGAAAAAAACTCAATAAATACAAAAAGATTGAAATAATTCATGCATTCTATCAGACCATGATGCAATAAACTCAATATCAACACCAGGATAAACCCTACAACATACAAGAAACATGGAGACTAAAAACACTCTCCTGAATAATGACTGGGGTCAAGGAGAAATAAAGAAAGAAATAAACATTCCTAGAAACAGAATGACAATGATAATACAACACAGCAAAACCTATGGAACATTTTAAAGCAGTCCTAAGAGGGAAGTTTATAGCTCTAAGTGCTACATAAAAAAACAGAAAAAGCCAAGTGATGATTTAACACTGCAGCTAAAAATACTTGAGAGACAACAAATGAACCCTAAATCAGCAGACAAGAAGAAATAACAAAAAACAGAGCAGAGATCAATGAAATAGAAACAAGAAAACCATACAAAAAAAAAAATCAATCCAAAAGAAAACAAACAAGATAGACAGACCTCTAGCCCAGTTAACCAAAGAAAGAAGGAACACTCCAAATCAATAGAATCTGTGATGAAAGGGGAAATATCACAACAGACAATGAAAAGATCCAGACAATCATATGGGAATACTTCAAAAAACTTATACTCTACTAAGTTTGAAAACTAAGAAAATGGATGAATATCTGAAATCCTGGGAATCACCCAAAGCTAACCAAGAAGAGATTGACAGCCTAAATAGACCAATAATACATGAGAAATTAAGATGTAAATAAGCAGCCTCCCAACCAAAAAAAAATGCCAGGCCCAGATGGTTTCATGACAGAATTCTATAAATATTTCAAAAACGACTTACAACCATTACTACTCAAGTTGTTTAGAAGGATACAAATGGAGGAGTTCTCCCAGATTCCTTCTATGAAGCCAGCACACGCTATTACAAAAAACCAGATAAAGATACCCAAAAAGGAGAACTATAAATATGACCCATCTCCTATGAACACAGATGCCAAAATTCTAAACAGGATACTGGCAAATAGCAAAAGACCCACGTCAGGAAGATCATCCATCATGACCAGTTGATTAATACCAGAGATCAGGGATATTCAACATATGAAAATCAATAAATATATCAGCATATAAATGGACTGAAAGACAAAAACCACATAATCTCAATTGACCCAGAGAAAACCTTTGACAAAATCCAGCATCCCTTCATGTTTAAAGTTCCTAGAGGGAATTGGACTGGAGGTCATTCCTCAATGTAATCAAAGCCATATACAGGAAACCCATGGCCAATATCATCCTACATGGGGAAATGACAGAAGCATTCCCCTTAAAGGTAAGAAACTCGGCAAGGCTGTCCCTGTCACCACTCCTCTTCAATATAGTGCTTGAAAACCCTGCTGGGCAATAAGCAAGAAAGAAAATTAAGGACTTCTAATTGGAAAAAAGGAAGTCAAGCTATCCCTTTTTGCTGCATGATATGATTGTCTACCTAAGGATGCTAAGAACTGCACCAGAAGACTAGAAACAATTAAAATTAGTAAAGTGTGGATACAAAAAAAAATAAAAAATCAGTAGCCTTTTCTTACACCAACAAGCAAGAAACTGAAAAAGGAATACAAGGGACCTTCCATTACAATAGCCTCAAAAACAACAAATACCTAGGAACAAACCTAATCAAAGACACCAAGATCTCTACAACAAAAATTTTAAACCCTGAAGAAGGAAATTGAGGAAGACATCAGAAGATGGATAAACCTCCCATGCTCATGGATTGGGGAAATTAATATAGTAAAAATGTCCTTCTACCCAAACTCATGTACAGATTTAATGCAATCCCAATCAAAATCCCCAAGAGCTTCTTCACAGGCTTAGAAAAAAAATCCTCAATTTCATTTGGAAAAAGAAAAGACCCGGAACAGTCAAAGAACCCCTGAGCAAAAAGAGCAATACAGGGGGGACCACTCTACCAGACATCAAACTATACTACAGGGCTATAGTCATAAAAACACCTTGGTACTGGCACAAAAACAGACAAGATCCAAACCTCAGCACATACAATTTCAGCCACCTCATATTTGACAAGGGGGCCAAGAAGACACATGGAGAAAAGACAGCATCTTCAGTAGTGGTGTTGGCAAAACTGGATCACCCCCTGTAGAGAATGAAATTAAACCCCTATCTCTAACCTTGTACAAAGTCAATTCCAGGTGGACCAAAGACCTCAACGTGAAACCCCAAACTCTGGAGTGATAGAAGAAAAACTTGGCAGCAGACTAACAAGACATAAGCATAGGAAAAGACTTCCTAAATCGGACAGCAGCTGCACAAGATAAGATCGACAATTGACAATGGGACCTCATGAAACTCAAAAGCTTCTGTACATCAAAAAGAAACACATAAAGGAAGTGAACGAAAGCCCACAGAGTGGGAGGAAAACCTTCATGCAGAACATCTGACGAAAGCATTAATTTCCAGGTATACAAGCTACTCAAAAAAACAAAGAAAGAAAAACAAATGAACCACTGCAAAAGATGGAGCAAAGATCTGAATTGAGACTTCACAGAGGAAGGAATCAGAGATGGCTGAGAAACATCTTAAAAATGTTCACGTCACTAATAATTAGGGAAATGCAAATTAAGCCCACCCTAAGATATCATCTCATTCTGATAAGACTGGCCAGGATCAAGAAAACCAAAGATATCAAGTACTGGAGAGGTTGTGGGAAAGGGGAACACTCATCCATTGCTGGTGGGAATGTAAAACTTGTACAGCCACTATGGAAAAACAGTGTGGAAAACCCTTGGAAGACTCAACATGAGCATTGCCATTTGACCCAGTCATACCACCCTGGGTATATACCCACAAGACTATCTTACTGCAGAAATACATGCAACAGCTATATTTATTGCAGCTCTGTTCACAATAGCAAAAAGCTGGAACACAACCAAATGCCCCCTCAACTGATGAGTGGATAGAGAAAATGTGGTCATGTACACAATGGAGTCTATGCAGTGTAAAAGAAAAGACAATCTTAACTTTAGAGGTAAATGGATGGACTAGAAAGATATTATATTAAGTAAAACACAGTCCCAGAAAAACAAACGATGAATGGTATCCTTCATCTGTGGATGTTAGCACCAATAACCCAGTTGTAAATATTTCTTTTGGAGAGGGCTGCATATTAAAAGAACAACAAACAGAAAGAGCTGCATCAGAAGATCTGACTGAAATGGTTGAATTGGGAGGGGTGGGAGGGGTGGGAGAGGGACAGGGTCTATATTCGATTAATGTATGTTTAACTGACATAAGTTCAACAAGTATCCAATTTTGCCCAGACTCTGTCTGCAGATTACATGGTGTTTTTAAGGACTTAGTAAAAGTAAATTGTGTATATTAAACAACATTGGTTAAAGGTTCTGATAAAAGGTAATTGCAACTTAGTTAATTGGAAATATAAATTGTTGTTTTCCACATTGTTTTACTTAAAATTCTGTATATACAATAACTTTGGGATTGGCACATACAAATGTTCTCTATTAATTTTCTGTTGTACAATATCATCTTGTAGCATTCTCTTTTACCTATAGGGTGATTTAACTTATGAAATTAACTTTGCTTCCCAAGTTAACAACATACAGTCACCCAAAACAACTTGGGTGAATTTGATGAAATCTGCGCCTTGATTCCTGCCTATAGGTATGTGTACTACAACTGCCTTTTTGAGACTCATGGGTCAAAAAAACAAAAACCTAAAATAAAAAGGGGGGGGATACAGATAGATATGAAAACTTTTTGTCAAAACTTTATAATTTAAATCTTAAAATTAACTATGGGAAAAGATTTGTATGTTCCAACAGGTCAAATGTCACCAACTTAACGACTGAGAAAGAAAAGACACAGCTTTGCATTGTGTAGGATTGTACTGGAAGTGCCAGCAGAAAGGTTGGCCTGTCTGAACATTGAAAGGAAGAAAAAGCCTCAGACTGCCACAGCATAAAATCCCTCTCTGTGGATCCTACTTGTAACAACTAATTTATAATGAGTCCTAATGAAACTTACCTTCTTGGTGGCACAAAGTTTTAATATGGAGACTTTCTTACCTTCCTTCATAGAACAAGGAGGAATATGATGATGATGAGGTTGTTCTCTAATGTAAATTGGAGCCAACTGTTATAGAGGTAATCTCTTATAAAACCAGTAAAACTGCCTTCTTTAATTGACTAATAGACATAGGAACTGTGAAAAGGATAGCCAGCAGTTAAGAGCACTGACCTGCTTTACTGACCCGGGTTCGATCCCCAGCACCCACATGGCAGCCGAGAACCGCCCCTGAAACTCCAATTCCAGGAGAACTCCAGTTCCAGGGGATCCGAGACCTCTTCTGACCCTCTGCGGCATTGCCACGACACGGGTGCACAAACCTGCATGCAGACAGTACATTCATACACATACGAAATAAATAAAATTTTAAAAAAGGATGATTCTCTATCTCAGAACCAAATATAATAATAAGTCTCCTTAAGCTGTGCACTTAAGCAAAATATATTAATACAGGAGAGCTCAGATATCAGCAATGGATTATTCTACCAAAGAGATGTTGGCCAGGGGATCCAAGCCCCCCAAAGGTAAAGCTTCTTGTCCTGTAAACTGGGATACTGCAGGAAGAGAGGCGATAAGGCCCTGCTGTGAGATCCTGATGTAAGCAAGGGAAAGATGCATTGAGACTGCACTTGCAAGTGTACAGTTAGTCTCTGAAATACCAGAGAGTGGTTACCAAAGGCCACTAAACCAATGAAGCAAATACTGAGGTCTCTCTTGAGTCAAGCAAGACTCCTCCATCGCACCAGCTACACCCTCACCTACGCTGGAAATACTTGTGCAGCATGGCAGCATATGCCTTATATCCAAATCTAATTGGCTATTAGCTCTCTCCTTGGAGGAATAACCCACGGCTGATGCCACAAGCTTACATCCTCTACAGTTAGGAGATGTATAACCCACCAGTAAGACCCTATCATATTTTACAGAAAAAAAACA
The DNA here is from genome assembly GCA_009823505.1 of Rhizomys pruinosus. Taxonomy (NCBI): domain Eukaryota; kingdom Metazoa; phylum Chordata; class Mammalia; order Rodentia; family Spalacidae; genus Rhizomys; species Rhizomys pruinosus. The sequence goes on along the minus strand of VZQC01000760.1, from coordinate 40,185 downwards.
CCTGGAACTGGAGTTCTCCTGGAATTGGAGTTACAGACAGTTCTTAGCCGCCATGTGGGTGCTGGGGATCAAACCCAGGTCCTCTGCAAGAGCAGTCGGTGCTCTTAACGGCTAGGCCATCTCTCCAGCCCCACATTTCTTAATCAAATTTAGACCCATTCCCCCCTTCCTTGGCCCCCACCCTGCCAGAGCTCATGCATTCTGTCATACATGTCTTGCTTATTTTTCTCAGTCTTTAAAAAATTTTTTTGATGCAGAAGTTTACTGTTTGGGGCAGAAGTTTACTATTTCACTCAGTTCTTTCACCCAATCTTTTGTTGTTGTTGTTGCTCCTTCCAATTTGTATCACTCCAAAGTATGCATATATACACTCCACATATATACCAAAATTATGACATCTGAAAATAAACTATACATTAATTCCAAAACATGTTTAGCAATTCACATTTTGACATGAGAGATGTATGCAGGTAAAGAAAAAATATTACTTTACATTCCTACATTACACAGCAAGTTGTTGAGTAACATCAGGTATCATATTTACTAAAAAGGAAAGAAAAAATTATTTAGTTTGCCTTACAAATAGAGATTAGGTGTTAGGATCCACAAATGAGGGACACCATAGTAATTTGTTTTTCTGGGACTGTGTTACTTCACTTAGCATAATGGCTTCTAGTTCCATCCATTTGCCTGCAAAGCTCATGATGTCATCTTTCTTTACTGCTGCATAGAATTCCATTGTGTAGGAACTGGAGAGATGGCTCACTGATTACGAGTGCTAACTGCTCTTGCAGAGGACCTGGGTTCAACTCCCAGCACCCACGTGGCGGCTAAGAACTGTCTTTGATTCTAGTTCCATGGGAGTCTGACACCGTCTTCTGACCTCTGCAGCACTGCACAACATGGGTACACCAAGCAACATGCAGACAGTACACTCACACACATAAAAAAATAATAAAATAATAAATAAAAGAAAAGAATTCCATTGTGTAGATGTACCACATTTCTTTATCCATTCATTGGTTGAGGGACAATTGGGTTGTTTCCACCTCTTCGATACTGTGAAGAGAGCTGCAATAAACATAGATGTGCATGTGTCTTTACTATAGGATGAGTCTTGTGGGTATATACCCGAGTGGTATGACTGGGTCAGGTGGTGGGTTCATTTTGAGTTTTTTAAGTGTTCTCCACACTGCTTTCCTTAGGGATTGCATGAGTTTGCATTCCCACCAGCTTCCCTACAACCTCTCCAGCATTTGGTGTGTCCTGGAGACCTCCATTCACAATAGCCTAAAAAAAAAAATACCTAGGAATAAACCTGACCAAAGACACTAAACATCCCTACAACAAAAATTGTAAATCCCTGAAGAGGAGATTGAAGAAGACACCAGAAGATGGAAAGACCTCCCATTCTTATGGATTGGAAGAGTTGATATAATAAAAATGACCATCCTGTCCAAAGTAATACACAGGTTCAATGCAATCCCAATTAAAGTCCCCATGACTTTCTTTACAGAACTAGGAAAAAAAATCCTTAAATACATGTGGAAAAAAAAAAAGACACTGGATAGACAAAGCAACCCTGAGCAAAAAGAGCACTGCAGGGTGGAGGGGGGGATCTCTATACCAGACTTCAAACTACATTACAGGGCTGTAGTCATAAATACAGCCTGGTACTGGCACAAAAACAGACCAATAGATCAATGGAACAAAATTGAAGATCCAAACTTGAGTACATGCAATTTCAGCCAACTCATATTTGACAAAGGAGCCAAGAAGACACAATGGGACAAAGACAGCATCTTCAGCAAATGGTATTGGCATAACTGGATCACCCCTTATAGAAGAATAAAACTAAACCCCTACCTCTCACCCTGTACAAAAATCAATTCCAAATGGATCAAATATCTCAATGTGAAACCCAAAACTCTGAAAATGATAGAAGAAAATGTTGGTAGTAACTTACAAGACATACGCATAGGAAAAAACTTTCTAAATCAGACAGCAGCTACATAGGAAATAAGGACATCAATTGACAAGTGGGACCTTATTAAACTCAAGAGCTTTTGTACAGTGAAAGAAACAATCAAAGAAGTGAAGAGAAACCCCACAGAGTAGGAGTAAACCTTCATCAGCGTTAAATCTGACAGAGTGTTAACACCCAGAATATATAAACTACTCAAAAAACAAAGGAGCAAGAAAACAAATGACCCACTCAAAACATGGTGTAAAGAGCTGAACAGAGATTTCACAAAGGAAGAAGTAAAGATGGCTGAGAAACATCTTAAAAAGTGCTCAACATCGCTAATAATTAAGGAAATGCAAATTAAAAACACTTTAAGATTTCCTCTGGTAAGACTGGCCATGATCAAGAAAACAAAGGATACCATTTTGTCTTTTGATACAGAAAATTCATGGATTCAGCTAGACTGGCTGGCTGTCAAACTCTGCCCCTGTCTCTGCCTCCTCAGTGCTGGGATTACTGGTATGCACCTCTGCTCCTGACCTTTTGCACATGCTGGAGATCTGAATTCAGGTCGTCATGCTTGCATCACAAGCACTTTACCAACTGAGCCATTTCCTTTAGCCCTGTTTTCTCTGATTTATATCCATGTATTTTTAGAATAGAATATAAGAACTTGGGCTTCCTTACCTGTCAGTGCCACTCCACAGGAGGGAAATACTTTAACAGATTTGTTGTACGTTTTTCGGGGGAGCCGGACTAAGCTATAGATCTGAGCAATATCCTTTTTTCATTCTTGAAGTATGTCTACTATTTCACAGGATCTCTAACATCTGCTTACTTCCTTCGCCTATCCAATGCTCAATAAATATGTTACCGTTTCCCTTATGCTTAAATTCACATTTAATATTTTATTCTGCTTAAAACTGATTTTTATGTACAGCATGAGTTTAGAATTCCTGTCTCATCTTTTCCATGTGGAAAAGCAATAGAGTATCTAGTGATTCAAACTCCACTGGAACATACGTGATAATGTACAGTCTTGTGACTCTTTTCCATTCTGTTTTCTGATCTTTCAGGTGACTTGTCTGTCCCAACATAAATATCGTCCTACTTTTACTGCTCTAATGTTGGACTAAACCATAATTTTTGTAAAATAACTCTTCCACCATGTTCTTCTTCAGTGGTATATAGGTTGTGTGGGACTTTGACTTTCCATTTAAATTTAAGGATCATCACATGTATTAGGACTGTATTGAACCTATAGAAGTTTTCTGTTCCTACTAAACTTGACTTTGTGTCCATGAATATGGTGCACTCCTTTTCAAAGACCTTCCTTATTCTCCAGTGAAGTCTCACACTTTCCTTATGAGGCTGCAAGACCCTGTCATAGATTTGTGACTTTTTGGTGAGTGGAACCTTTGGTGTTTGGACTTTATATACAGAGTGCTTCCAAGTGCTTTGATCATTTTTGACAACCCTTTTGTCAACATAGACGGTATATATTGTTATATATTTTCGTTCCAGTTATTATAGCTTTTATTTATTTTTCTTCAGTTAATTATCTGTCTGAGAGTTCCAGAATAATCATTAATGTAAAGAGAAAACTATTCCACTTTTGTCCACTTTATACTCTTTTTTATCAGGCCCAGAGAATTCTTTATATTCATCATATGACAAAAGGTTTTAATCATGAATAGATATATAAATTTACTAAGTACCTTTCTGATATATTAAGATGAACAGTTTTTCTCCTTTAATCTTTTAATCAATTTTATTTTTGTTGCTTATTGTTCGGCTCTGTTTTTTCATAGTACATGGTAGAGCCTTATATACAGACACACACTTTCAATATCTACAGATAATGGACTTTGAGCATACTTCCCTGTACACCATTCCCCTCCATTTGTCTCCCCTCTCCCTTGACATTATTACCCTTTTTTCCTCTAGATAGGTTTGCTTTTACTTTTTAAAATTTTTGTTTATTATTTTCATTTTATGTGTATTAGTATATTGTCTGAATGTGTGTTAGTGCACTTATGTCATGAAATGCCCACAGAGGTCAGAAGAGGGCATTGGATTCCCTGGAACTGGAGTTACAGATGGTTGTTAGCTACCATGTGGGTGCTGGGACTTGAACCCAGGTCTTCTGCAAGAGCAGTCAGTGCTCTTAAGCACTGAACCATCTCTCCAGTCATGCTTTTACTTTTACCTCATATGCGCATAAATGACTTTATGTATCTATATAAAATCTGAGAACCACAAATGAGAAGAAAAATGCAGTATTTGTCTTTATGAAACAAAATTTACTTGATATGATTGTCTCCAGTTGCATCTATTTTTTGAAAACTATATAATTTCATTCTTCAGGGCTGCGTACACTTATATTATATATACATGTCACAGTTTATTCATTCTTCTGTTTATAGACAACCTAAATTGATTCCATAGCTTAGCTATTGTGAGCAGTGTTACAATAAATATTGATGTACAACTATCTCTGCGATATGTTGACTTGGAGTCCCTAAATACTCTTAGAGTACTGTATCTGGGGCATATGGTAGGTCTACTTTTATTTATTGATTGACTGTGCATGTGTCACAAGCATGTATGTTCAGGTATATATGCCTGTGCTTGTGGGGACCAGAGGTTGACATCAGGGGTCTGCCTTCATTACTCTCCATCTTATTCTTTGAGACAGCATCTCTCACCAACCTGGAGTTTGTCCTTTTGGTAGTTTGGCTGATCAGCAAGCCCACAGGATATTCTTGTCACTACCTCCCACTGCTGGGATTACAGGCATTATACCACCATGCCTGGTTTTTAACCCATGTGCCGGGGATCCGAACTCAGGTCCCGATATTTTTACAGTAAGCACTTTATCATTAAACTGTCTCCTCAGCCTTATTTTTATTTTTTGAAAACGCTGCATGCTGATTTCCATGGTGGTTAGGCTAGTTTACATTCTGACCAGCAGTGTGTAAGTGCTCCCTTCTGCCTACATCCTCACAGCATTTGTTAGATGTTTCCTTAATGACAGCCATTCTGACTGGAATGAGATGTAATCTCATAAAAATCTCATATAAAGAAAGTAGTTTTAATTTGCTTTACTCTGATGGCTAGTGAAGTTGAATTTTTTTTTCATATTTATTGGCTATTTGTACTTTATGCTTTGAGAATTGTCTGCTCATTTTATTAGTCCATTTGTTGGAGTTCTTTGACCTCTTGTTTAGTTTTTTGAGTTCTTTACATATTCTAGATACTAGTCCTCTGACAATACATAGCTATAAAAACCTTTCCTCTACTCTGTAGAGTATCTCGTCACTAATTAACTGATCCTTTTTCTGTGAAGGTTTTTAATTTTGTGACATCTCATTACCTGAACAACTTAAGTCTTATTCAGAAAGTCCTTGTTTATCCCTATATCTTGTAGTGTTTTCCTTAAAATTTCTTCTAACAGTTTCATAGTTTTCAATCTCATATTAAAGTCTTTGATACATTTAGAGTTGATTTTTGTGTAGAGTAAGAGTTGGTTTTTTTTAGATTTCTCTAACTTTTTTTAAGTTGAAACTTGTCGCTATGAGGTTTCCTGTTGGGAATACTTTCATTATATGCCATGAATTTGGGTATGTTGTGTTTTCATTTTAATTGAATTAATTTCATTTTCATTCACTTCTATTTTCATTGAATTCTAGGGCACTTTTAATTTCCTTCTTAAGTTCTTCAAAGACCCATTCATCATTTGATAATGTGTAGTTTAATCTCTGAGTTTGTTTTACTTGATGTTGAATTACAGTTTTATTCCATTGTAGTCTTATAAACACAAGAAATTATTTCAATTTCCTGTGTTTGTTAAAACTTGTTTTGTGTTCTATTTTATGGTCTATTTAGAGAAAGTTCCATGGACTGCTGAGAAGAATGCATATTCTTCAGTGTTTTGGTATGTTTTGGTTTATGATGCCATTTAACTCAGCTGTTTTTCTGTTTATATTTTTGCCTGTTTCTTAGTGAGAGTTTGGTACTGATTTTACTGTTATTGAATTGGAGTTAATTTGTGTCTTTACATTCAGTAGTATTTGTTTTATCGATTGGTTGCAACAGTATGCCATCTATATGGGTTCAGATATCCCTCTCCCAAACTTGTAGTTAGTTTCAGAAGTCGGGTGGGGGATCTTGTAAATTGTGTTTTCCAAACTTGTAGTTAGTTTCAGAAGTGGGGTGGGGGATCTTGTAAATTGTGTTTTCTCTACCTGTATTATTAGATAGCTTTTCTCTATGTTTCTGAAAACAAAACCAGTCAGTGGTGTTCTGACTTTGAAGACTGTAGGAAGCTTTCTTTTTATGCCGAAAAGGGACCACACGGCCCTGCTAAGGGGAATAGGAACACAGTGCCCGGTTTGTGGATGTGGTGAGGAGCTGACCCCTTGGGGCAGAGGCCAGCTGGCTACTTCCCGTAGCCCAGCCTGGATGATACTTCCAACTCAGGCCCTTAGCCTGGACCCATGAGACACGTATTCCACTCTTGGTCGTGACTTCCCACCTGCCCAGAGCCTGGACAGGAATTTCAGGCTAATGGCTGAAGGCCTATCTTCAGCCAATGTCCACTCACAACACCAGCTACCCAGATTGGTGGTCTGCAAGGGGAACGTTTTTCCAACCCACTGGCCACCTGAATGAAATGCAGGCCTACCTTAGCCTGTATGCTCGTAATAATTAATAAAGAATAACAGCCGGCCGGGCATGGTAGCACACACCTTTAATCCTAGCACTTGGGAGGCAGAGGCAGGCGGATCTTTGTGAGTTCAAGGCCAGCCTGGTCTACAGAGTGAGTTCCAGGACAGCTGGGGCTACAGGGAGACCCTGTCTCAAAAAGACCAAAAAATTAAAAAAAAATAAAAAATAACAACCAGGAATTCCATGATGATGTTACTAAGAAATTCAAATTTATTCCTTGCTACAGTCTGCTTTTATAAACTAAATGACGTCAGTTTCCAGGACCAATCATAAGTCCCCTAACTCACTGCATCACGCACCTAGGCCATGCTGATTGCTCCTCCTTGGGGCGGGGCCCTGAGGCATGCTAGCTGGAAAGCCAGCCTGCAATTCAAGCTGGATTTCCCCATAGAAGACCGCTCCTACCATACTCGGATATTCAGCTAATGGGAATAACACAAGTATCAATGCAGTTACATGAGTAATATGACAGGATCAGAGAAGGCATCGAGGACTTACTTGGTGAGTGTTCATTTTCTACCTCCTAATTTTGACAGTGAGGGCTGGGCTTACTCTACAAACACTCATTGAGCACAATGTCCTATGTCTTCTTCTCTGAGAAAGGTGATGGGATTTAAGAATACACCTGACCATTTTTACCTCTTCATTTTGGATATTTTTTATAATGAATTTTTATTATAAATTTTAACTTAATTTTTATGTTTCATATATAATTTTTCAATCAGTCTTAATTGCCTTTATACTCATTTCTCCATTGCAGCCTCCCCCTCCCCCCCAAGTTCACACATTCTGTCATTTGTTTTTGTTTGTTTGTTTGTTTTGAGACAGGGTTTCCTTATAGCCCCAGCTGGCTTGGAACTCACAATGTAGACCAGGCTGGCCTTAAACTTAGAGTTCATCTGCCTCTGCCTCCTGAGTGCTGGGATTAAAAGTATGCACCACCATGCCTGGCACATTCTGTCATTTGTGCTACAGTTCATTGTGCCAAACTACATTCCCCACCAACTCCTCAGTGACAGCGCATCTCTTGAGCTCTAGTCAGCCCATCATCTGGAGTCCCTTTCCTAAAGATGGCCAGTTCTTCCTCACCCAACTGCAGTCAGCTGCCAATATTTCTTCAGACAAGGTTGGGATCTGTTACCCATTTCTGCAGTTTGTGCTGGGTTTTTGTCCAGCTGAGCTTACATGGGTCTTGTGCATGCTGATACCAATGCTGTAGGTTCATAGGAACAGGGTCCCAGGAGCTTTTAGGATTCATTTCTGATTGGTCTTGCATCACCTCCATGGCTCTTACAATCTTTCCACCTCCTCTTCCACAATGTTCCCTGAGTCCTGGGTGGGCGAAGCTGAATATAGGCAGCCTGTCCAGAGACCATACTCTATAGGTTCCTAATCTGCATGGTTTGGCCGTTCATGCCCCTTTGAGTTCCTGGCCTCTTGTTGCATGGAGGCACTTCCCTAGCAAGAGTTAAGAGGTAATTAATGCCTTCTCGTGTCCTTGTTCTATGTTGCATGGGGCTTGCTGTAGATGTGTCCCCTAGGCATGAGCAATTCACAGACCATGTCTGTGTGTGTCCAGTTGTGGGAATCTGTATTCTTCATCTGGTGCAAAAGAAGCTTCTTTTCTGAGTGGCGTCTGGGATATTTATCTGTAAATATAAAGATAACTCTTTTTGTAGTTAGTAAAATGTTACCTTAGTCTAGGGATGTCTCAACCTTGTGGATTTCTCTAAGATCTATGACCTGTCCAGTTGTGTGCATCTGGCTATGTTTACAATATCACACATGAGTTTCCTCCCACTGAGTGGGTTTTAGGTCCAATTAGTTAGCCATTGATTTCCCCCAAGATAAAAGTGTAACTACTGCACCCATGTCATATGCTGTGCTGGTCATTGACGTGGGCATTTGCTCTTTCTTAAAGCTGGCATTGGACCATTTATGTTCTCCCTTAATGGATTGCACAGTGCTCTTCAAAGCTGTGAGAGCTAGCCTTCAGGGGAGGTAGCTTCCAGGTCAGTTCCAACTCCATTGTCCCAAATCCCATCTCCAAAGTATATCCTGTCTTCAGCAATAGGGTCTTGCCTTCAGTTTCTGGGAGGAAATCAAGGGGTGTGGCAATAGTCTGTGTAATTTTGGGAGTCTCTTTGACTACCCTGGGATTTGGTCTATTTTTAAAATACTCTTTGAGGGCTTGAAAGATGGTTCAGTCACAACTAAAAGAAAAATTATTTTCTGAATATAGCATGTAGCAAAGATGAAATTCTAATGGACCTAACAAGTGATAATTAAACATAGCAACAACAGCATATTCAGTTATGTATGTATATAATGTTTCCATACATGAACTGGGTTTCATTGTAAATCCATGTTAAAAACACTAAGATAACCACTGAAAAACTTTTGAGAAAAAGACTCATAATTGATATACTAAGAAAGAAGAGGAAATAGAATATATAAAACATTTAATTGAAACCACAAAAGAAAAAGATAAGCCAAAACACAAAAAGGATAACAAAAATTAATTCAAAATAATAATAATGTTATATTTCAAACAGTTTCAGTAATCATGTCTTGTGTATTTCAGTGCTCTGCTGTTAGGCCTGTATGTGTTAAAGATTGTTGTGTTTTTCTAGATAATTATCACCATTAAATGCCCTGCTTTAATGCCTGACATTTTTTATGTTCTAAAGTCTACTGTGTCTGAAATTAACATAGCTAATTCAATTTCTTTTGATTAATGTCAGTATGGCCATATATTAGTCCATCTTTTTACTTATAATCTAATATGTCTTTATACTTAAAGTGTGTTTCTTGTACACAATGTATAGTTGGATTTTGTTTAGTGTTGATTCATCCTAACAACTTATGTTTTTTTTTTCTTTTCTGCATGTATGTTTGTGCACCTGTGTCATGCAATGCCGTGGAGGTCAGAAGAGGGTGTCAGATTCCCCTGAAACTGGAGTTAAAGATGGTTCTCAGCCACCATGTAGGTGCTGGGGATCGAACCCAGGTCCTCTGTAAGAGCAGTCGGTGCTCTTAACCATTAGGCCATCTCTCCAGCCCCACAACTTATGTTTTTTAATTGATGTGTTTGCATAAGTGATTAGGACATGAAGAGTAAAAAATTTAAACATATTTAAGTGAAAAGGCACAGACTTAAAAAGCTGCTAAATATAAAATTCTAACTATATGACATTCTGGAAAAGATAAAAGATGAAAATGGATAGTAAATGAATCAGTGGGTTCCAGGGATAAGAGAGAAAGGAAGAATGAATTCACGGAGCATAGAGAGTTTGTGGTAATTACATTCTATGAATTTCAGGACCTACCACATTATCTATAGTGTTGGGCACATGCATTATATATTTGTCCAAACTCACAGAACATGTAATATCAACCGTGAACCCTGATTTAACCTTGGTACTCTATGTAATTATGATATGCCAAAATATGCTCATTAATTGTAACATACCTCTCTGGTGTGGGATTTTCATAGCATGGGAGGCTGGGTATGATGACACACAACTTTAATCCTAGCACTCAGGAGGCAGAGGCAGGCAGATCTTTGTGAGTTCAAGGTCAGCCTGGTCTACATAGTGAGTTCCAGGACAGCTGGGGCTACAGGGAGACCTTGTCTCAAAAAGACAAGAAAAAAAAGAATAAGAAAGAGATATAAAAAAAACTGTATACCTTTCAATTCAATTTCCTGTAACCTTGACACTGCTCTAAAAATATAGTCTATTAAGAGTGTGTACTTAGGTGTACACACTCTTAATAGACTATATTTTTAGAGTACACACACACACACACCAAATATTGCTAAGATTTGCATTTCATGGTTGTGTGCTGCCTGAGATACCAAAAGAATCAGCTCACCAAAGAAGTCAAGTTGCCTCTGGGAAGCTCCTCATCCTCTCAAACAATAGGACCAAGACTTCTTTCCCCATTACTTTGATGCCCTAAAAGCTTGCATGAGAGTCTCATATTCCCTGAACTACTGCTGGGATGGAAAGCCCCCTAGGAGCTATCCTCAGATGATGCCCACTTCAGATGATGTCAGAGACTCCCCTAGGAGGAGAAAGCAGGATGGAGAGGGAAAAAGAGTCATCAGACCCATTGCAGTAAGCCTCTGACTAACCAAGGCTGATCCCCGGTGTCAGCTGTCACTGCAACTGGATCTGGTAAGGTCTCTCCGGGCCTTGAATATGCTCATTCATGTAGGCTTTCCGTGGAAATGCTTTCTTTTTACTGAGAAATTGCAGGCAGCATGCTAGCCAGAGAGAGGACCTACGTTTGGAAAATGGGCCGTTTTTCTTAAATGTTAAAGCCACACACTCCATAATGACTGCTTACTTCGCCTACGTGTAACTGGTTCCAAATATTCTACCCACTACCCCTAGAGCATCTGTCATGGAATGGGGGAGAAGTCAGGAACTGGAAGGGAAAAGACAAAATAAGAAAGGAAATGGGACTTTCCCATTGTAAATATCAGTGGAAGAGAAATGAGGACTGAATGCTAGCCCCGTGGAGGTCACTCCACATGCGTGCAGTGTGGTCGCCGCCACTCCCAGCCCTCCTCCGTTGGCCCCTGCAGACTTGTTTGTTCTGGCTTAGAATCTCCATCCCATTTTACCAAATGCCCCCAAGTATGAAGTTGCAGAGCAGAACTTGGGCACAAATTCTGTCTTTGGAAGTTCTTTCTCTTTTACCACTAAATATAACTCACCCAAGCTGTCCAGTGCAATTTGTAACAGACCCTCACAGTGACCGACTCCTACAACCAAGAAAAACAGAGGTGATCTATTGAATGTGACATTGGTCTCCCAGTCACAACTTTGTTCCCTTGTTCTCACAATCCACTGCTCTCTGAAGACTTTTTGAAATCACTTGATTTTAGTAAAAACTCTTCAGGTTTTTTAGTTGGGTGCAGTGTCTCACACTGTTTTGTGCTGCTATAACAGAATGCTCAAGATTAAGATAATTGATAAATTTACAGAAATGTGTTTCTGTCAGTTCTGGAGGCTGGGAAGTTCAAGATCAAGATGTTAGTATCTGGCTTCTCACTACATCATCATGTGCAGAACTCCAAAGGGCAGAGAGACAAAGGGGCTCAGGATCATCTTTCAGTGTTATTATTCCCCATTCATGAGGGTGGAGCTCTGGTGCTTAGTTACCTTTGAATAGCCCCACCTTGTAAGGCTCCTACAATTATTTCTGCAACAGTTGAATTTCATCATGAGTTTTGGAGGAAATAAACATCCCAACCACAGCATGGGGTTATGGGAAAATGTTCCAGTGGCAGCTCACAATTAGCTCAAGTTCCGTAGGATCTGATGCCTTCTTCCTGCCTCTTCTGGCATTGCACACACATGATACACATACAGACAGATAGACAAGCACTCATATACACAAAGTGAAAGTAAAAAATTCCTCTTCTTTTCTTTAAAGATGCTTGGGTGGGGGGTAGGGAGATGGCAGTGGTCTCGCAGAGGATCCAGTTTCAGTTCTCAGCACCCACATGATAGCTAGCAATCATCCATCACTCCAGTTCCAGGAACTCTGATATCCTTTTCTGACTTCCATGGGGATCTCACATACACATGATGCATTTACATACATGCAGGCTAAACATTTATACCCATTAAATAAATAAATAAATAAATAAATAAATAAATAAATAAATAAATAAATATTAAAAGTTGCTTTGATGCTGCCTGGGTTTTGGAGTTTATACTCATGAGTGACCAGGGATGAATATCAAAGACAGAACTGGTGGTAAATACCAGGATATTTGTTTTAACAAACAAAGGCCATTATCAATGGAGTAGAAATAAAACAGCTAACTGTGACCTTGAATTGTGCTCATGCTTGCTGTTCTCTGGTCAGCCATTCTAAGTGAGAACTACTTGGGTGCATGTGATTCATTTTTGCACATTTGTTCTAACCTGAGCTTTTAATTTTAGAACAAGGATCTAAGTTAAATATTTCATATGAATGGACCAAGAATAGAAAATGAAGACAAAAGAAAAATATAAAACTTTTCATTACCCAAATTACAGTACGTATTCAATCAACACTCATGGTTCACCAGTGATAAATTAGGCATTGGACAGCAGATATTTCTGCATCCACCAATAGCCCCACCCCACTATGATATTCAGACTTATGCCTTCCCAGGCTCTGCTTCCTTTACAAGGAAACTACTGGCAAGCATATGTCCTCCAAATAATCCCGAGTGCAGTTACCACTCTTAGGCATTTTAGGCTCACTGTACCTAAGTCCAAATGAATGCTTTTCTCAAAGTGATGAAGTCCTTAATAATCTGAGAAAGAGGGAGAGCTGGGTCTTCCATTCATACTTGGCTAGCTGCGAGCCCTGCCCAGGAAGAGCAGGGTGGCCTGTTGTAGTATATCTCCTTTGGGAGCCTGACTAAAATCCTACCATCAACTGTGATTTAGCAGTATTCTACCCTTTACTTTCCCTGGGTGTGGACAAACCAATAGGCCATCTCTCCTCCCAATCATGATTCTAAAACAAGCCCAACGTGTGATTAATGTGGATGTGGGTGCATCGCAGAGCAGAGATGGATGCCATATTGCCTTTCTGCAAACTTCATCGTATGATATGAATATGTGTGTTAAAACCTATCATCGAAGTAACACAGGAGGTTGAGCCTTTAGGAAGTGTTGAATCATGACAGCTGCACTCAGAAATGGGATTAGTGTCTTTATAAAGGAACCCCATAGAGCTGCCTGCAGCTCCCCTGTCCGCCATGTGAGGGCACAGCATTTATCGTTTGGGGAGAATGCAGAAATAAGACTTTATCCTCAGAGCGAGAACAATAAGCCTACCAGTGCCCTGCTTGGCCTTCTCAGCCTCCAGAATAAAGAGATAAGGCCTTAGTATTTATTAATGATCTAGTCCAAGACAGCAGGAATAGACTAAGACTCCTCCTATTTTCATATCCGCACTAGGAGGATAATTCTCCATATTTCTCCGTATTGAGGCAAGCACAAACCCTAAGGTCTGGCTCTGGTGCTAACTTCTGAACCTTGATGAATGAGCTTACATTCTTAAAGATTTTTTGTTTTCTTTGTTTTCATTTTTGATTCATTATTTATTTTTATTTTGTATGTATGAGTGTTTTATCTGTAGGTATGTAAGTGTTCCATGTGTATGCAATGCCCACAGAGGTCAGAAGAGGGCATCGGAGTCCCTGGAACTAGAGTTGTTAGCCACCATGTGCAAAAGCAGCCAGTACTCCTAAGAGCCATCTCTCCAGCCCTTACTTTGTTTTTATTTTTTTTTTTATTTTTTATTTTTTTTTTTAAATTTTTTTTTATTAATTTTATTTATTTCTGTATGTGTATGAATGTACTGCCTGCATGCAAGTCTGTGCACCCGTGTCGTGCAATGCCGCGGAGGTCAGAAGAGGGTCTCGGATTCCCCTGGAGCTGGAGTTCTCCTGGAATTGGAGTTTCAGACGGCTCTCGGCCGCCATGTGGGTGCTGGGGATCGAACCCGGGTCCTCTGTAAGAGCAGTCGGTGCTCTTAACCGCTAGGCCATCTCTCCAGCCCCCCTTACTTTGTTTTTAAATAAAATATCTGTGCTATAACCACATTCAATTTTAGTCAACTTTCAGTTTGGGAGACCATTGAGCTAGGAGCCTCCATGGATGAAAAACCTCATTGCTCGTTGTCCGGGATGAGGAGAGCTGACTGCTAAGGGATGCCATTCCCAGCGTGGCTCCAGGTCCCTTCCTCATCCTAAAATTCTTCAACACAGTGTGCGCAGGGCTCTCTCACACTGATGAGTGCTTCCTGGGCCAGGCAGGTTTCTCGATAGTTATTTTTATCTACTCACTCACTTGGAATTTTTGAGAAATTCTATGGTTAGGCCAGGCCAGTTCACTCACCATCTATCACCTGCAAATTTATAAATCTCACCACTGAAATATGGGTCCTTTGTACGGTGTGAGCCACATTTTATAAATCCCCATGTGGATCACTCCGTGCCCTGAGGGAGGCCAATGAAAAGGCAATACATGGAGCAGACGCAGCTTGGTTGGAAACATTAGTTACAGACACTCCCTCCCATGCCGCCTTTTAGAAGGTAACACAATCAACCCTTTCTGTAACTACTGGGTAAATTCAAAATTCCAACTTCTCACTTCTCTGCCCGCCCTCTCAGTCACTGACCACACAGACTCCAGACCACGGCTTTCCTCTTCACCCAGTTTTCTAGTGTTGCTCTGTGAGATCCCTGTGTCCAAGGAGGTGGCTCAGTCAGCAGTCCGTTCTCTCCATTCTCCACAGTGTTGATCTTCTAAGTTTCTGACCTTTTCTATTCTGTCCTGACCTTCAACTTGTAGAGTCAAGCCCAAATCCCTGATCTTCTCTGAATTAAATTGGAGTAACGCAGTCACCAGAGCAGATGGACTTCCCTTCACAATCCAGCTTTGATTACCTCACTCCCCTCTTCTACCCTCACCCCACGCCCATCCCCATGTGCATAGCATTTCAGCTGTGCCATGGTCTGTTCTCTGGCCTTTTTCTCCCAGGTAGATCACTTTGGTTGAATTGTTCTCTAACTGGGACCTTGGACATTTGTCCTTTTGCCCTACCTGTCTTATGAAATGTCCGTCTAAGATCACTACGCCAAAACTACTTTGTCTACTTCTAAAGCCAAGGATTCCTGGGAAAACTCAGATGACTACAAATATAAATCCTCTAAACTTGACTGGACCCTTGATGCCTAGATTAAGAAGGCTTGTTATTTAACTCTGTGTGTTGAGAGAAGGGCTTCTTCCATTCACTTGTTCTAGTTACTGTTCTGTTGCTGTGATTAAACATTGCTGACCAGAAGCACTTTGGAGGAGGAAATGATTTATTTGGCATAAACTTCCATGTCACAGCCTTGAGCCAGAGCAGGAACTTCAGCAGGAACTCAAAGCAGAAGTCATGGGAGAATGCTGCTTGCTGGATAGCTCTCTGGCTTGTTTTGTGGCTCCTGTTTGGCCAGCTTCCTTATGTAGTCCAGGATCACCTGCCCAAGAAATGGCATGGTCCACAGGGCACTGGGCCCTCATACAAAAATTAAGACAATCCCTTACAGACATGTCAGGCCAATCAGATGAAGACAATTATTCAGTTAAGACTCCCCATCCCCAAATTCTAGGCTGTTTCAAATTGACAGTTAATACTAACTAGCAGAGTCATCAGTACTTATTCTGGACTGAAGACCTTCTTCTTGCTTCTTTCTCTCATCAGATGACTCTGCCTTTACAATGAAAACTAAGTCATTAGACAGGAATGCCAACTTCCTATCCCTCCTCCTTACACAATTATCTATGTGCACAGCCATCCACCCAATCGTCCCCTTTCCCTAACACTTTCCACTTTTTCTACCAACAAGTTCCTCTTGGGCTCTGAGCAGCTGACGTCCTGCGTAGTATTGTTTGTTTCCAGTCACCCTCTGTCTGCTATCTTCTTTCTGCCCAACTCCTCTGTCTCGAAAACTTGATGCTGCTTTACTCATGAAATACAACTTGCTTTGTCCAACTTACTCTCATATCTTCCCATATTATAAGCCACAGTAAGACCCTGTCATATTTAACGGGGGGGGGGAATGTAACTCATAGATTAACATATCATCCAAACATATGTGTCTATGCCAAAGTAACCTACCATAACTATTAGTGCTGCTTAAATACCTATATATCTAATTGCTTGTGCTTATCCGTAGGATCCAAAGGTTACTCCTGGACAAACTGTCAGCCCCATGAAAGGAAACAGCCAGGAAATTGACCAGAGTCCAAGTCAACAGCTCAAGAGAGAGGGGGCTGTTTTGCTTCTCATCCACCTGTTGCCCCTTTTCTAAGCCTAGGGAACAATCTGCGGAAGAGGGGGCGTGGTAGTATAGAATATAATGTAGAAGGCTGCGATTGGGGTGAATGGGGGGTGGTGTTTGTTGAAACTACAGCGATGTAGTCTGGACACTCATTTGATCAACTTGATTGAACAAACAACCTGTCACCCCCCACTGGATGGTGGGGCTGTGGGGGTTTGGGCACAACAGCTGCAGATTGGTTTTGCACGAAAGATGCCTGTACTCAGGATTATCACTTATAGCTCAAAAAATGAAAAAAAAAAAAACAGAGAAAGATGCACGGACAGTTACGGCAGAATACATGATCTGGGATGGGTGGGGGTGGGGGGGGAAAGGGAAAGGGAAATTGCCTGATCTGAATTGGAAATGATGTAGAAATGCCAAAGCATCAATAAAAATTAAATTAAAAAAAAAAAAGAAAAGAATCAATGATTAAACTTGCCAGGTATTATTTTTGTTGATTTCTTGTAAATAAAGACATTTACCAGAAAACAAAAAAAAAAAAAGATGTGCTGTTTTGCATTCAGGTCTTGACTTGGCTTTCTTCGCAGTTTTAACACTCTGTACCTACTGAGGCTGATATTTTTAAATACCAGATTGTGCCGCTTAAATAATAGGAAGTTATTTCTTACAGAAACAGAGGCTGGAGAGTTTCACGATATAAGTGTCAGTCCATTTGGAGTTCAGAGCTTTAAAAATGAGTTTTATAGGACTTATTCAGCATTTAAATATTTCTTTCTCTGAAACATTCTGTTCCAATCCATTTGACTGTCTTCTCCAAGGCATTCAAATGGTCCTTTTTTTTCTCTATTTTCAGACCACTATTTGCCTGCCCCTTGAAGAGCATCTATTCTAACTGTGTGTGCTTGTGTTTGTGTGCGTGCACGTATGTGTGTGTGTGTGTACAGACACACACACACAGTTTCAGATGAGCACAGAGGATAGAGGAGGACATCAGCTGTCCCACTTTATCATTCTCCACAATATCCCTTTGAGACAGTATCTCTTACTGGACCTGGAGCCAACAAAGTACCAGTAATACTTCCAGCTCTATGTGCCCCCCCAACCGCATTGCTGGGGTTGTAAGTGAATGGATTACATGGACACTAAAATCCACTCACAGCAAGCATTCTTCACCATTGAGCCATCTCTTTAGCCCCCATACCAACTAACCTTGAATTCCCACAATGACTTCCTCATCTTGAGGAGGTTTGGTTTTTTTTTTCTTTTTTTTTTTATTTCTACACATGGTGTGCCTGCATGTATCATGTCGTGTGCAGTGCCTGTGGAGGATAGAAGAGGGCATCAGATCCCCTGGAACTGAAGTTATAGATGGTTGGTAGCCAACCTGTGGAAGTTGGGATTTGAACCCAGGTCTTCTGCAAGAGCAACCAGTGGTCTTAACTGCTGAGCCATGTCTCTAGCCCCTCACCTTTCAGTTTTAACTCCTTTATGCTGATGACTCAGATTTCCATACCTTCAGTTTGGGCCCACATCCGCTCATAGGACATGCACTGTACGTGATCATTCCAGGTGAATATAAGACCCAGAGCTATACCCAGTATTCATTACATTCTCTACCTCCAAACTGTTCCTTAGTCCAGGGGACTGGCCTACTGCCCATCCAGTCAACGGAGTAGATACTTCAGGGCTGTTCTGGAACCCTTATTTTCCTCTACACTCTGCTTTTATTTGATTACTTCAGTTGATCTGACATCCTCAACTATTGCTAATCAGTGTCATGACAGAGTTTGAGCATTTGTGGAATTTTAGTTACCTTCTTTTTTCAGTTTTTAACATTGCCTTTTATTTTATTTTTTTTGCAAGTTGGCTTGCCTACTCCATTGTAGACATTTGCAAAGATTACAGAACTGTAAATAAGATGAATTTTCACATATAAATTTTTGAGACTTCTAAACAAGCAGTAGTATACCAAATTCACTAATACATGGAAGATAAAGCATCATGCTCAAAACAAGTTTGTCTTACAAACACAAATTTTAAAAGGCATTAGAAAATTATGCAATTTAATTACATATTAATATAATTCTAGAAGGAAAAGCCCATGATCTCCTTAACCCTATTTGAATAATGGTCACCTTCTTAATAAACTAAATGAGTTTCATGTCCCCAGCTGCTAATTTTAAAATGAAATTAGTAGTTTCCTTTTTCCTGGTCTATATTTTTGCTTATATATTTACTTTTATTAGTTTTTAAAGTTAGCATACAAAAAAAATGGGTTTCATTAAGGTACTTTCATAAATAGATACTGATATGTCTTATTGTTCCCCTCCCTGAGTACCCTCCTCCTCCTTCACTTCCTCTTCTTGGTTCTCTTCATCCCCAATACTCTGTCTTCTGTCACAAGTATTCCTTTGCCCTTTCCCAGATCTCTTCCTCCCCTCTCAGTTTCCTTTCTACTCTATAATACACACACATACACACACACATACACACACATACACACACAAATACACACATTACACACATACACACACACATTATATGCTTTTCTGAATCTGAACTGTTTTTTTCATCCATTTTCTCTCAAACAGCATGATTATAGAGAAGAGACCTACAGTAACAACATTTAAAGTTGAATCCTTAATAGAAAAGGTAACACAAGTGCCAAGAAAACTAATAAAACCACTTGTACCAGCATCACAAAGGTGCTAGCAGGGAGTGGAAGGAGGTTCAGCTGAGTGTTACCATGAGTATCACTGATGTGATGTGAAAGGTGAGCTTCACTCACCTGTGGGGGTACTAACTGACATTTTGTTCGGCTGTTGGATGTAGCCAATGGTGTTATGCACAGCACAGATCTACTTCCTGAAAGCTCCTGACATTTCTATGAAGGAGATCATTTAAATGACCTTTCATTCTCTTAATACCTTGAAAACAGAACTTCTCATATGGTCAATGATTATCTTGAGAGCCATCATGCACAATGGAATGCGTCAAGTGTGCAGCAAAGCCATTGTGGTTACACAAAGAGTTCACTCATGGCTTTACTCAAGAACAGCTGGCTGTCACACTGCACTTGTGTGGCAGGAAATGGCAGGTTAGGGTCCTCTATTCTGCATTCCAAGGAGCCCCAAACAGCTCTATTGCCACCTGCATTGAGCTGAAACAGAACATTATGTGTCTGTTCTTTTAGAAGATACTGTGCTCTTCTCTTCCTTAGTTCAATGCCTGGAAGTCAGTAGGTATTCAGTAATCATTATTGAATGAACAAACAAGTGAGTCAATCAGAACACAAGGAACTGAAATTGAGGTGGGCCATTTCTTTAGAAATAATCGGTGGGCATTTTTAACACTTCGCTGAATGGGCATGTCATGCTCTTTTCTCCAAAAGAGAATTCAAACCTCAAGGCCTTGAAGGACAGCTGATGGTGAAAGTGGGTGGAATCTGGTCTGCACAAACAATTCATAAGAAACAGTTCTGGCAGGCTGCTCCCCTCATGAATAAGGCGGCAGCAAAAAGAAAGGACAGACCCATCCCTGGGGTCTTGGTGTCTCTTTCTCTCTCTCTTCCTCCCTCCCATCCTCCGTATCTCTCTCTCCCTTCCTCTCTCCCATCCTCCATCTCTCTCTCTCCCTTCTTCCATCTCCCTTCTCCTCTCCCTCCCTTTCCCCACAATGCTTCTGAGCAGTCCTTGATCAAAAGAGAAAAAATACAGTCTAGGTTCAATGTTATCGCCAACATTTTGCTAAACACTATAATTCTACCAAAGCCCCCTCTTTGAGCAGCTCTTTCCCTTTTCTCCCCTGGCGAGTCACTCTCCCGTTCTGTTGGCATTCAGAGTCCCATTAATCAGTGCCAGCTTGTGACAGGCATTAACGGCGGGCCTACAGTGTTTTTACCTCTTGCTACTATTTAAGAAATATTCAATATTTTCTTAATTGCTGGGTGTGTGTATGTGTGATGCCTCTTTATAGATGGTAGCACTGAAGAAGGAATTTTCTTTCCCTTCCTATGTGCACACTGCAAGGGGCAGGTGCCCTGGGTTATGTTCCCCAGGTTACCAAGCAAATGATGCACCAAGCAAGCTTCCCTAGGCAAGCAGAAAGGGCAAGGGGAAGGTGCCAAGCAAGGACATGGTCTTGGAGGAGTCAGTGCCTTGATGTGCTCTGGACTGTAGATCATACCTCAAGGTAAATTGATTTCAGACCAAGACCCATGGTTGTTCACTGCAAGAGGATGTAAAATCCCAGCACTGCTGGTCTCATCAAGTCTAGGCAAAGTGGTCCTGAAGGTTGATTCAATCCTATGAAGAGGTTCAGGCCATTAGAAGCAAAGCACACACGAGCTAGGGGACAGTGAACCAACAGGAAGAGAATCCATCGATCAGGCCTGATTGGAACAATGATAGCATCCATTGGGACAGGACACAGTCCAGCAATGTTCGCTGTGTGCTGCATCACCAGTGGACTGACAGATGCTTAATAAACTCTTATTTTGCCCCATGGTTTGCCCTTTTGTAGACAGTGTCTGACTCCTGAGACTTCTTTAGGGTCGAGTCTCCATGGAATGGGCTGGGGAAATGGAATCTTATGGTTTAGACAGCTCTTAATTTCTCCGAGCTTCTCTATCAGGTCACCGTCAGCTCTGACCATGAAGAACATGGCACAGGAAGTCACTCATGCCACATCAGCCAGGCCGCTCTGCTTTCTCAGAAGCTGCACTGCATCTCTTAATCAGAAGCGGGGCAAGAGGCAGCAGTGTGATCTGAGAAGACCGTGGGATTAGCTGAGTTCAAAGGCTTGTCCAACCCCTCTGCCTGCAAATGCACTGTTTTAAATGGTGAGCTTAGAAAAACCCCATTTGTGTTTTGTTACTGGTCTCAGACTTACTTCTTTTAGAAATCCCATCTGGCTCTAAAGGGAAACATAATCCTAATGTTTGAATTTTCCTATTAACTCGGCTTCATTTCATTTATGGGAGAGATTTATTGCCTGTGAAAACTTTTCAGCTTCTTGGATAAGACTGTGCTTTCCTCCCCTCCTGGTCTGCCCTTCCGCCATCTCTTTTCTTCCTTATTTGTCTCTCTGTTCTGTTCTTCTGCTTTATTGTTTCCTGACATTCTCTCTCTCTCTCTCTCTCTCTCTCTCTCTCTCTCTCTCTCTCTTTTAAAAAACACAATGCTCTTCAATGACCAAAACTGTATATATTTCTTATGTATAAATGATGCTTTGAAGTATACACTGTGGAGTGGTTGTCTGTGATTATACATCCCTTGACCAGCATCTCCCTCTGTCCCCAGCACATGAACCATCCCAGCCTATGCTAACCACCATTCTGCTCTCTGCTTCCTCCAGATGCCACGTCTGAGTGAGATCATGCAGCCTTTCTGTCTGTGCCTGGCTGATTTCAGGTAGCACAGTCCTCTTCCTCATCTTTCTCTGTTGGGGGAGAGTGCTGAGGACTGAGCCCCCGGCCTCCCTCTACATGCTAGGAACACTACTCCGGCCTATTTTTCCCATGGTCCTTCTCCTAGGGTATTTCTTCCTCCTGTTCTATTACGCTCTCTTCCTCCTTTCTGTGTTACTTAACCTTCACATTCACCTTAACTGAATTTAGAATCCCCCAGGAGACTGGTGAGAAACACTTCTGGCGGGGTCTGTGCGAACATTTCCACACAGGATTAACTGAGGGGAGAGCACCCAATCTGAGGGTCGATGGCATCATCCATGGGCTGGGGGCCTGGATAGAACAGAAGAGGAGAGAGCTGAGCCGTAGCCTTCTCTCTGCTTCCTGGGCTGTGTGATGTAAACGGCTCTGCTTCCCTGCTGTCTCCCTGCCATGAGAACCAAACCATCTGAAGTACTGAGCCAAAATAAACCTGTTCCGGGCAGCTAACTCCAGTTCCAAGGGATCCAAAGGCCTCTTCTATCCTCCACAGGCATTGCTTGATACAGATGCACTTACACACATGCAGGCATGTGTATACTCGTACACATAAAATAAAAATTAATTTTAATTTTAATAATAAAAAGGATGGTGTTAAAATTAAGAAGTCTCTCAAATCATATATGAAATTACAAAATTAAAATTAAAAGCTTCCTGATCTAAACTTCGCTCCCTATTGTCACCTAACCAGTGATAGTATTTCTTATTCCAACCAGGGAAAACTATGCACACCTCAACAAAACATGCCTTTATAAAGATTTCTCTTTTAACAGAGACTAAATCATACACACTATTCTGTACCTTGTATATTTTATTTCATTATTCTGTATAGAGTCTCATTTTTTTTTTATCTTGTTGAGACAGGGTCTCCCTGTAGCCCCAGCTGTCCTGGAACTCACTCTGTAGACCAGGCTGGCCTTGAACTTGCAAAGATCTACCTGCCTCTGTCTCCCGAGTGCTAGGATTAAAGGCGTGCGCTACCACACCCAGCATATTCTCATTTTTAAAAAAGACATTTTTGCCTAATACACACTTTGCAGATGGCTGTGTTGTTAACAATAAGTCTGTTGAATCAAAGAATTTGAAATTTTTACGTATATTTCCAAATGTCCTTCGAAAAGAATGCAATGATTTTTCTCCCATAAAAAGAGTACATAAAATGTCTATTTGCTTCATAACACTACATAAGCTACATTTTTTTTTTTGAGACAGGGTCTCCCAATAGCCCCAGCTGGGACTCATTTTGTAGACTAGGCTGGCCTTGAACTCACAGAGATCCACCTGCCTCTGCCTCCTGAGTGCTAGGATTAAAGGTATGCAACACCACATCCAGTTTAAAGACAGTTCTTAGCTGCCATGTGGGTGCTGGGAATCGAACCTGGGTCCTCTGCAAGAGCAGTCAGCGCTCTTAACTGCTGAGCCATCTCTCCAGCCCCAAGCTACATTTTTAAATGTTTCCTCAATGTGACTACTGACAGTGCTTCAGATTTAACTTGAGAGTCACAGAGACAGATTGAGAAGGAAGCTACAGAGCCACATCTTAGCTCCCTGTCATGGGCAGGACAGAGAAGCCATGATGGGTGCCAGGACTTAGGAAGACCATCGGCTAAGAGCAGAAGAGAAGGATGACAGATGAGAAGGGGTCATTCTCACCTAGGGAAACCTTGAGATGAACGGCGACAGGTGTGGCAGGATTGCAGTTGCCGCTGTGGAGGGGGCTCTAAGGATGAGAATACACAGAAATACGGCAGGGCTCGGCCTGGCAGTTCCCACTGGTATCTCTTTGACTTGGTTTGGCTACACACTGGTCACAGAACTAGTTGGGCTACAAATGAGATTATACTCTTTTTTCTTTTTCTTTTGATATTTTTGAGGCAGCGTCTCCCTGTAGCCCTGGCTGGCCTGGAACTTGCTATGTAGAACAGGCTGGCCTTGAACTCCCAGAGATCTGCTCTTATTCTATCAGGCACCCCCCACACTCCCACCAATCCTGCTGGCATTGTAAAGACAACAGCAATAAAAAGTTTTGTTGTTGTTGTTTTTTGACAGAGTCTTCCTAGTCCCAGCTGGCATCAATCTCACAGAGCTCTATCTGCCTGCCTCTGCCTCCTGAGGGCTGGAATTAAAGGTGTGTGCCACCACACCCACAGTGGCCTTGTAAAATTTTAACTTTTAATGAGATGGTGTATTGGTTTGGGGGTTTGTGTTTTCTTTCCTTTTGTTTTTTTGTTTTTTGTTTTTGTTTTTTGTTTTTTTGATACAGGGTCCTTCTGCAGCCTGGAACTTGTTATGTAGACCAGGCTGGCCTCAATGCACAGAGTTCCACTTCTGTGCTACCTCACCCAACTGGGAGACACTGTTTGGTTAATGCTGGAATAAAATAACTGGAACAGTCTGACAGTGGCCAGTATGGACATTTTTCCAAATATTTATTATTTTTAAGAAATTCTTCACATTTACATACCTTTGTTGCCATAAATAGGAGCTGATTCTGCTCTAAAAATTCTACAATAAAGATAACCACAGGTCATTTTGTTTGTTATTTGTTGTTTTGTGTAAATTTCTAAGGGTATAAAGAATTGAAATACAAATACTCATAGTTAATGACACAAAGCTCCATATATTAGTGCTATTTCCCCAAGTCATTTAAATAGTTTTTTCCCCCCCTTTTAAGTGAGGTCTTTCCCTTCCTTCCCTATGCTAGACTACAGAGGAGCCTCAACTAATGACACTGATACTTTAATGATAGAGTGAAAGTGACACACCTTCAGTACAACATACTTAGGATTTTAAATGCTGGCCTTGGTCCAGGCCAACAACAGGAAGTATGCCATAGCCGAGTCAACCACGTGATCAGGAGAGCAAACAACCATAGTAGTGTGCTACACTGCTTATAAACTAGGATTTTTGGTAGGTTTGGTATATAGTTTTTATTTGAATTTCAGGTATTTTCAACTGTAAAAAGAAGTTGCAATTGGTAGAAATGTATTCCCATCCTAAGTCACTGCATCTGTGTCACAGTGCTCCTTGGAGATAATGGAGCTCCAACTAGATCACAGAATTAAGACAAAAGATTTTGGCCACATTCCTCTCAAGTTGAGTGTCAGCCTGTGTCATAATTAAATTAAGCCCTCCTTTAAAACTCCACATGGTTGCTGGGCTTGGCGACGCATGCCTTTAATCCTAGCACTTAGGAGGCAGAGGCAGGTGGATCTTTGTGAGTTCAAAGCCAGCCTGGTCTACAGAGTGAGTTCCAGGACAGCTGGGGCTATAGGGAGACCCTGTCTCAAAACAACAACAAAACAAAACAAAACTCCACATGGTTGAGTGGTCTCTCCGCTGCGACTTTACAACTTTTGGAGGTCCTATACTGGCTGGAGGTTGGAACTGCCAGAGGACAGTTGCTGAGAGAGGCTCCTCAGCCCCTCCTTCCTTCCCCTGGTACCAGTTGCCACCAGTTTTCGAGGGAAGAGGCGCCTTTGTGCGTTTGTCTCCGTGTCTGCCTGTTCCATGTCTGTGTCTGTTTGGTTGAAGCTGTCAGGGGCAGCTGCTGAGAGGCATTCCTCAGCCCCTGCTCTTTTGTTTTGGTTTGAACTGGCATCAGTTTGGTTTGGGCCTCCTGGTTTCTGCTAAAACTCTCAACCTGTATCTGCTTTTGTGAGTGGAGGATGTCCTGAGACCACTGGTGAGCCCTGCCTTCCTGCAGGATAACCTAGTATATATTATCAGGCTAGAACTCTAGTGGTCTCATGTATAAGAAGTTGGGTCTTATTGCTCCCAAGGCAGTGATCTGATAAAGACACATTTCTAGCCTTCAAGGAGCTGACACCCACCCAACTATGGTTAGAACACAAACACGCTAGCTGGGCATGGTGGTGCACGCCTTTAATCCTAGCGCTCAGAAGGCAGAGGCAGGCAGATCTCTGTGAGTTCAAGCCCAGTGTGGTCTACAGAGTGAGTTCTAGGACCGCTGGGGCTACAGGGAGACCTTGTCTCAAAAAGATAAAAGAAAAAAAAAAAAAAAAAGAAAAGGAAAAAACACACTAATTCACTGCCAAATCAGTGGGCTGGAACTGTCCGTGGTACCTTGAAGCTGCACCCCAGTCTTTCCTGGGTGATGGTTGTATCCTGGCTCCATCAGAGAAGCCGTGTCCTTCTGTAAACTAGAGTCACACTTACCAAGAATACACTAACTAGGTCTATGGTCAGCCTGGCTGAGGATGAGCGGGGATGAGTCTGAATTATGTCATGTCCACCTCTGACCAGAGTGTGGGAGTCGACCTGGTGATCATGCCCAGTTCCAGGCTCACAGATCTGCTCATCATTTTGACACCTGGAAAAGCTCCCTGTAGTACTGGGGGAAAGAGCCAGAAATAAAATTCTCCCATCATCACAGACCAGACCTGGAGGTCAGGCCAGAAAGCAGAGGAGGAAGGTTCCTGGATTCTTCCACCTCGTGGTTTTCACCACGAAGGCCCTACAGTGGCCTCCTGTCCATCACTGAGCCTCCTCTGCTGGACCAGCTGCTGTTGACTGGGGCTCTTGGTTTCTATGTTTACACACACAGCTTGATGGCACAGATGGGAAGGACCTCTACCTGTTATCTGTGGAGGACTGGGATTTCAGCATCAGAACAAAATCCCAGGGGAACTGCGGCCCACTTAGCAAAAACAAGTAGATGTGAATGACTTAAAGCAGCGGTGGCAGACACTGTGCCACCCACCTCTTCCTTCATGCATTGGATAGTCTCACAAGGCAGATTTGTAAACCACTGGTTGAAGAAGACTCAAAAACAGTTCTGAGTGAAACAAGACTGACTGAGATGTAGAAACAGCAACTTGTGCCTGAGCTGATATTGCTACTTCACAAAACATTCTAGAAGATATTTAAGCCAAAGAGACATACTCGGCACTATAGAAAGGCTGATAGTGGTGGGAAGAAGGAAATGAGAGACAATAAAACAATGGAGTTCAGAAAATGTAATTAATGAGACAAGATGGTAGGGTTTTTTTGGGGGGTCTTTTTGAGACAGGATCTTCCTGTAGCCCCAGCTGTCCTGCAGCTCACATTGTAGACCAGGCTGGCCTTGAACTCACAAAGATCCACCTGCCTCTGCCTCCCAAGTGCTAGGATAAAGGTGTGTGCCACCACACCTGGCTTAAGATGGTAGGTTTTTTAAAGTGGAGGAAAACCTCCTGCTAATAACCCTAAATCTTCATTTTACAGAAGCTGAAACTGAGGCCCAAAGTCACTTGCGTCTGTTAATGGCCACTTAGTGCCCTTTTCACAGTCCTGTTAACAGATGCTATTTTCCTCCTGTTTTTCCAGTATGCACTGGGGTCTATCCAGCTGTACTCCATGGCTGATGATGCACTGAACTGTGTTTTCTCTTTCCATTTCCCTTCTGTGTTTCATTGTGAGCAGCCCAGATTGGCTGCTTGGTCTGGATAGAACTGTAGTCCTCAAGCCTATAGTTTTAGACTAGACTGTGGGTTATTTTCTTCTGGACTTTGAACATTTTGCCTGGAAGTCAAACCTATAGTTTTAGACTAGAGTGTGGGTCATTTTCTTTTGGACCTTGAATATTTTGCATGGAGTCATCATTTTCTCCATAATTTACAACCAAAAAGGACCCATGAGGTCATGTTGTGGGTCTGCTCCTTCATTTTGTAAATAATAAACATTTAGGTAAGGCCGCTTCTAAATTGGGTAAAGCCAGTGCTTTCAATGAAGGGGTCAGCACTGTACTCAATGCCTTGTGCATACTGGGAAAACTACTTCATACTGTCCAGTTTGAAGAAGGAGCTAATAGCCTTAAGAAGGTTGGTCCCAGTTTCCTATCCACCATTCCATATTCCCAGGCCTGGACTGAGTTTTACAATCCTGAGCACCTGCCTAGACCATAACCACCCTGTCCCTCATCACTCTGGGATTACATGAAGTCTGACCTGGAACCACAGGCTCGGAAGTTGCACCTTCCCTAGCTAAATTGAAACCACTCCTGACACCCCCTTTTGTACAATAACACACAATGTACAACAAGACTGAATACCAAGGACTACTCACCTGGACCTCAACCTGACAAGATGTGGTAACAGCAAACAAAGATCTAAACACCAACTCATGCAAGCCAGAACAGATATTCATTCTAAGAAACAACACCCATGACATAACTTCAAATCCTGAGGTCTCATTGCAAAAACACAAACAACGTGAATAACCAACACAATATGTCTTCTCCAGAAATCAGCATCTCCATTGCAATGTTTCCTGAGAATGGGAACCTACTGATGCATTTAAAAAGATGATTTCAGGGGGCTAGAGAGATGGCCTAGTGGTTAGGGGCACCGACCGCTCTTGCAGAGGACCCGGGTTCGATCCCTGGCACCCACATGGCAGCTGAGAACTGTCTGTAACTCCAATTCCAGGAGAACTCCAGTTCCAGGGGAATCCGAGACCCTCTTCTGACCTCCGTGGCATTGCACGACAAGGGTGCACAAACCTACATGCAGACGGTACATTCATACACATAAATAAATAAAAAAATTAAAAAAATTTTTTTAATTTTAAAAAATGATTTCAAGGTAGCACTTATGTTTAACTCAATGAGGTGAAGATTGCAAAAACATAAGCAATTTAATGACATAAGTAAAAAATAGCCAAGATATGAAATTACAATTTAATGGGCTGAAGAGATAGTTCCACAGTTAAGAGCTCTTGCAGAGGACCCAGGTTCTGTTCTCAGCACCTACATGGTTACATGGTAGCTAGAAGCCATTCATTACTCAGTTCTGGAGGATCTGACACCCTCTTCTGGCCTCCAAGAGCATTGCCCAACACAGGTGCACTTACATACATGCAAGCGAAACACTCAAACACGTAAAAAATAGAAAATAAATAAAAGTTTTAAGAAATTGAAATTTAATAAAGTGATAAAATCTCTGAAGAAAAGCCAAACTGAAGTAAAGCTCAAAATGAAAAACTCAGGAAATCAAACATAAAGCTCCGAGGAAAGCTCAAGACAAAGTAGAGAAAAATCAATCAAAGAAAATGTTACGTCTAAAGTAACCCAGGAATAGAATATGCAGGAACTCTGGTACACTACAAAAAGGTGAGATGCATGAATCATAGGTATATAAGAAGGAGAAGAAACCCAGGTGAAAGGCACAGAAAATACTTTCAACAAAATCTCAAAAGAAAATCTAAAGAAATCTAAAGAAAGAGATACCTTATTTTTTTTTTTTTTGTCTTTTCAAGACAGGGTCTCCCTGTAGCCTCAGCTGTCCTGTAACTCAATCTGTAGACCAAGCTGGCCTTGAACTCACAAAGATCTGCCTGCCTCTGCCTCCCAAGCGCTAGGATTAAAGGCGTGCGCCACCACGCCCGGCTGATGCCTATTAAGATTCAAGAGGCACATAGAACACCAAATAGACAGGATCAGAAAAGAAATACCCCAGATCAGATAAGAGTCAAAACACTAAGTATACACAACAAAGGAAAGATATTGAAAGCTTCAAGACAGAAAGATCAGTTCCTATATAAATATAGGGCCATCAGAACCACAGCTGATTTTTCCATGAAGTATGAAAGTCAAAAGGGCTTGGACTGATGTCCATATGATGTCTATCCAGCCCAGACTGTCATATCCAGCACAACTATCAGTTATAATGGGAGGAAAAGGAAAACTTTCCCTGATAAAAACCAGATTTACAGCATTTATATCTACAAAACCAACTCTACAGAGGATACTAAAAGGAATACTTTGGCCTGAAGAGATTAAGCACACCAAGAAGGCAGAAGGAATAAATAATTCCAGAACAGTTAACCAAAAGAGGTTGAAGAAAATGATACCACCACAACCAAACAACAGGAAGTAATAAACATTAGTCAATAATAACTCTCAATATTAACAGTCTCAGTTCCTCAATAAAAAGACACAGAGAAGCAGGTTGGATTAGAAAACAGAGCCATCTTTTTTGTTGTTAAAAAAAAAAAAACCTCACCAACAACTTCTGACACTACCTCAGAGTAAGAGGATGGAAAATGTACTCCAACCAAGTTGTACTTAGGAAGGTACAGCTATTCTAATACCTGAAATACTTTCCAAACAGAATAAAAAAAATTTCCACCATGATCAGTTTTATTCAAGAGATACAGGGATGGTTCCACATACACAAATCAGTAAATGTAATCTGCCATATAAGCAAACTCAAGGACAGAAACCGTGAAGATCTCATTAGATGCAGAAAAGACCTTTGATAAAATCCAGCATCCATTCACGATAAAAGTAATGGAGAATCTAGAGGATATCTCAACATAATAAAGCAGATAAACAGCAGACCCACAGCCAATGTCATACTAAACAGAAAAACTCAAAGCATTTCCATTAAAATCAGGAACAAGACAAGGCTGTCCACTCTCTTCATATGGTGCTTACAGGTTTTGCTCCAGCAAGAAGACAGTGAAGGAGATAAAATAAATACAAATTGGAAGGGACGAAGTCGAACTGTCCCTATTTTCAGATGATGTGATTCTATACATAAAACCCTAAAGAGGGGCTGGAGAGATGGCCTAGCGGTTAAGAGCACCGACCGCTCTTGCAGAGAACCTGGGTTCAATCCCAAGCACCCACATGGTGGCTGAGAACCGTCTGTAACTCCAATTCCAGGAGAACTCCAGTTCCTGGGGAATCCAACGCCCTCTTCTGACCTCCAGGGTATTGCACGACACAGGTGCCTGGACCTACATGCAGACAGTACATTCATACACATAAATAAATAAAAATAAAATAAAATTTAAATTAAAAAAAACCCTAAAGATTACACCAGAAAACTCTCAGAGCTGATAAATACATTCAGAAAAGTAGTGGGATACAAAATTAACATGCAAAAATCAGTGGCCTTCCTCTACAAAATAACAAACAAAGAAATCAGGGAAACAGTTCCATTCACAATAGCCTCAAAAGCCATGAAATATTTCCAAATAAACTTAACTAAGACATCGAAATCCTGTTACAATAAAAACTTTAAGACATTAAAGAAGCTACCAGACAGTAGAAGGACCTCTTATAGTCATAGTCATGGATCCATAGGCTCAATATTGTGAAAATGGCCATCCTACCAAAACCAACCTAGAGATTCAATGCAATCCCCATCACAATTCCAATGCAATGTTTCACAGAAATTTTTTTTAAATCTTAAATTTCATATGGAAATACACACAGAAACACAGGACAGCTGAAACAATCCTGAATAATAAAAGAACTACTGGAGAGATCACCATTCCTGGTTTCAGAGCTGTAAGTAATAAAAACAGCATGGTACTAGCATCAAAACACATTGCTCGATGGACTAGAATTGAGGACCTAGATAGAAGCCATATACCTATGACTGTCTAATTTTTAACAGAGAAACCAAAAATATACTAGAGAAAAAGACAGCATTTTCAACAAATAGAGCTAGACAACTTGGATAGCTACATGTAGAAGAATAGTTAGACCCATATCTCTCACCCTGCACAAAACTCACCTCCAAATGGACCAAGGACCTCAACTTAAGACCCAATACCCAGTAAAGCTGAGTTTTTGTCTGGGTTTGTGTTCCCAAAGGTCCCTCTGAAGAAAACCAACTCTCTCCAAGTGGTCATCAGTTGCCCATAGTTTTCCAGCTAAGGCTAGGGCTTCATGCCCTTTTCCTTAGTCCTGTGCAAGGTCTTGTGTACGCCATCACTAGTGCTGTAGGTTCATACGAACAACTTCCCAGATGCCTGGAAAACTATTTTTTTGTGGTCATCTACCATCCCTGGGTCTTATAGTCTTTCTTCCTCATCTTCTGCAGTGGTCCCTGAGCCCTGGAAAGCTGAGGTTTGATATAGGTGTCCTACCCGGGAAAAAGCACTCTGCAGTTTCTTAGTCTCTGCCTTTGGTCAGTTGTGGCTTTCTGAATAAGTCACCATCTAGTGCATAAAGAAGCTTTACTGGTGAGAGTTGAGAGATGTATTAATATTCTTTCTGTCTCCTGAGCCTTAGGTGCAGAGGTTGCATCATGGATGTTTTACTTAGAGCTGGTGTCTCACAGACACTTATTCTCTGCATTTGAGTTGTTGAACTCTATAATAATCTCTATATGTTGTAAAAAGAAGCTTTTTTTGATGAGTGGTGAGGGGTACAATTAGGTGAAAATATAAGGACACACATTTAGGATACAGTTAGAAATTGTCAGTCTAGGGATGTAACAAAAATAGGTTTTCCTATAGGCTCTAAGACCTCTCCAGCCATATGTATTTGGCTATGTTTACAGTAAGTTCCACACATGAGTTTCCTACCATTGAGCAGGCCTTAAGTCCAATTAGACAGCTGCTGATTACCCCCAAAATAAAAGTGCCACTGTGGCACCAATAGAAATAGTTGACTGGGCCAGTCATTGCTGTGCTTTACAGCTGGGTAGGACCATTGGCTGTTTTTCTCCCTTGGAAGATTGTACAGTATCCTCTGATACAATGAGGGCTAGTCTTCACGGAGGAGGCTTCCAGGTCGATGCCAGTTCTGTTGCTCCAAGTCCTATGTCTGGAGTATGTTCTGTCTTCAGCAATAGGGTTATACCTTCAAGTTCTTGGAGGTGATCAAATGCTGTGGCAATAGCCTGTGCTTTTTTGGGAATCTCTTGTACTATCCTGACCAACATCTTGAAGGGAGGTTTCTCCTGCCTGGCTCTGTGCTTTTTGTTACATAGCCTTCAGCTATACACGTGCACGCATGTGTATTTCCTATGTGTGCTTTTCAGTAGACTTTTGAGCTAATACATCCCTCTGGTTTTTCACATCACCATTGTTTACCTCTTCTCTCTGTCCCCTGTATAGCCCTCTCTTCTCCCTCCCCAGTTAAAGTATCCCCATTTCCCCCTTGATAATGCCTGGTTCCTGCTGTCCCGCTCTCTTGAGCTCTTTCTTTCCATTTAGCCCCAGAGTTCATTTCCATTTTCCTTGCTCCTGCAGTCACATCAGGATATATATTCACATTTAAGGATTTGGAGCTAAGACCTACAAGTGAGAAAGAATATACATCGCTTGTTTTCCTGAATCTGTGTCACTTCACTTAGTATAACAGCTTCTAGTTCCATCCACTTACCTGCAAATTTCATGATTTCATTTTTCTTTACTGATGAGTAGAACTTCATTGTATAAATTTATCCCATTTTCTTTATCCATTCATCAGTCGAAAGACATTCAGGTTGTTTCCATTTCTTAGCTATTGTAAAAAAAAAAGCAGCAACAAACGTGGATGTGAAAATATCTCTACAGTAGGATGAGTCCTTTGGATATATGCCAAGGAGCATTATAACCTGATCATACGGTAGATTTATTTTTAGTTCTTTAAGAGTTCTCTGCATTGATTTCCACAGCGGTTGCAACAATTTGCTACCCCACCAGCGTGGAATGAGGGCTCTCCTTTCCCTGCATCCATGCCAGCATTTGGTGTTATTTGTTCTCTTGATCTTAGCCAGTCTGAGTAGAGTAAGATGAAATATGAAAGTAGTTTTGATTTGCAGTTCCCTAATTACTAAGGATGTTGAATGCTTTTAAAGGTGTTTTTCAGCCATTTTTAATTTCTTCTTTTGAGAACTGTCTGTTCAGATCCATATCCCATTTTTTTAAAAACTTGGTCTTTGGGGTTTTTGGTTTTTTTTTTTTTTGCTTCTTTGCTTTTACTTTTTGAGTTCTGTGTATATTCTGGATATTAATCCTCTGTCAGATGTTTAGCTGGTGAAGATCTTCTCCTACTTTGTGGGTTTCCCCTTCACTTGACTGGTTGTTTCCTCTGTTGTACAGAAGCTTTTTAGTTTAATTAGGGTCCATTTACAAATTATTAACCTTAATTCCTGAACAACTGATGTCTGATTTAGAACTCCCTCCTTTATCTGAAGATATATTGATATTCGATAGCTGCTGGCAATAGAAGGATCATTTTTCTGTAAGGGTGTGACCCCTGGTAAGCAAATCCCAGTCCAGGGCAGATTCCACACCCAAGAGTATTTGGACACTACATATTGGACTTGATGTCAGGGAAAGGAGGAGTAAGTAATATGAAGTGAGGATAAGGTGGGCAGGTAGGGAGATTAGGGTAAATAGAGTTGTAGAAATATGGTCAAAATACATTATATAAAGTTCCCAAAGAACTAATAAATTTTTTAAAATAAATTTTATTGAATTTGTTATGCAATTCAATTCATACATAATTTTTTCAATCAGTCTTAATCACCTTTATGCCTGCTTCTCCATTTGCACCCTCTTGAAGCTCACCCCCCCCCAGAAGTTCACACATTTAGTCATTTGTGCTAGGGTCCATTGCACCAAACTACTTTCCCCACCCACTCCTCAGTGACAGCTCATCCCCTGACCTACCCAGAGTTAGCCTACCCAAAGTCCTTTCCCTAAAGAAGGCCAATTCTTCCTCATCCAATTGCAATCTGCTGCCAATATTTCTTCAGCCAAGGTTGGGCTCTGCTATTCATTTCTGCAGT
Organism: Rhizomys pruinosus; assembly: GCA_009823505.1. Lineage (NCBI taxonomy): Eukaryota > Metazoa > Chordata > Mammalia > Rodentia > Spalacidae > Rhizomys > Rhizomys pruinosus. Next base: position 5,671 of record VZQC01000760.1, on the reverse strand, counting down.
TCTGTGCTGGGTTTTTGTCCAGCTGAGCTTGCTTGGGTCTTGTGTGTGCTGTAGGTTCATATGAACTAGGTCCCAGGAGCTTGTAGGATTCACTTCCATTTGGTCTTGCACCACCTCCCTGGCTCTTACAATCTTTCTAACCCCCTCTTCCACAATGTTCCCTGAGCCAAGAATGGGTGAAGCTGAATATAGACACCCTGTCCATGAAACAACACTCCTTAGACTCCTAATCTCCATAATCACCGTTCCTGGCCCCCTTGAGTTCCTGGCCTCCTGTTGCATGAAGGCACTTCCTTAATGAGGGTAAAGAGGTAATTAATGCCTTCTTGGGTCCTTGTTCTATGTCGTATGGGGATTATGTATAGAGGTTGAATTATAGGTGTGTTGCTTAGGCACAAGCAATTCACAGACCATGTCTGTGTGTGTCCAGTTGTGGGACTCTGTATTATTCTTCATCTGGTATAAAGGATGCTTCTTTTTGGTGGTGTCTAGGATATTTTTCTGTAAATATAAGGATACCTCTTTTGTAGTTAATAAGATGTTACCTCAGCCTAGGGAATGTGTCAACCTTGGGGATTTGTCTAAGATCTATGACCTCTCCAGTTGTGTGCATCTGGCTATGTTTACAATACCACACATGAGTGGGCTTTAGGTCTGATTAGTTAGCCATTGATTTCCTCCAAGATAAAAGTGCCACTGTTGCACCGATGTCATATGCCATGCTGGTCATTGGCCATTGGCATGCATATTTGATCTTAAAGCTGATGTTCGACCACTGATTGATGTCTTTTAGTGGCTTGCACAGTGCTCTCCTAAGCTACTTGAGCTAGCCTCAGAGGCAGTGGCTTCCAGTTCTGGCTCCATTGCTCCAAATCCCATCTCCAAAGTATGTCCTGTCTGCAGAAATAGGGTCTTACCTTCAGTTTCTGGGAGGCAATAAAGGGCTGTAGCAATAGTCTGTGTAATTTGGGGATTCTCTTGGACTACCCTGGCCAACAATTCAAAGGGAGGTTTCTTCTGTCTGGTACTCTTTCTTGTTATGTAGACTTCATCTTTACACATGGCCTTATGCAGAGATATTGTATATGTAATTTGTCAATAATTTGTTAGACAAATATGATTCTCTTGGTTTTTTTTTTTTTACTCCAATTAGGCATTACTTATCTTTCCTCTTACCCTTACCTGTCTCACCCTCCCTTCATGTCTTCTCCATTTAAAGTATCACCATTTCTCCCTTGATACTGGAAGTCTCTTATGGCCCCACTTCTCTTGGGCTCCTTCTCTCCCTTTATCACTTCCTGTCCTTCTATAACCCTTCCTCTCCCCTCCCATTTGGATGCCCTAATTTTATCCATTTCTCCCTTAGTAACACCTGTCACCTCCTGGTCTTCTGTTTCAGGTTCGCTCTTTCCCTTTACCTACTTGCGATGGTGGCATTTATACAGAACATGTGCATACTCTTTCTTGTCTATATTATTTAGTTTTGTTGCTGTGATAAAATACCACGATCAAAGGCAACTAAAGGAGTATAGAGTTTATTTTGGCATATGGTTCCAGAGAGAGAATCCATATTGGCATGGGGAGGCATAGCTACAGGCAGGCATACCATCAGAAAGCAGAGAGATGACATGTTCAATAGCAAACTAAGAGCGAGGCTACACCCCCTACCCTGAGTGCCAGGCCATACTTCCTAAATCTCCCCAAATATTACCAACTGGGGACCAAGGGTTCAAATACTTGAAACTCTGGGTAACATTTCTCATCAAAACCACCAAATTCCACTCCCTGGCCCCCATATATCCATAATTTAACATAACACAAAATGCATTTAGTCCAATCTCAAAAGTCCCCATAGTCTTTAACAATATTGGCATTGTTTAAATGTCCAAATTCTCTTCTCAGACTCAAGAAAATCTTTTAACTATAACTCCCTGCCAAGTAAAAAATACCAAGCTGGGTATGGTACTCACACCTTTAATCCCAGCACTCAGGAGGCAGAAGCAGGGGGATCTCTTTGAGATCAAAGCCAACCTGGTAGCAAGTTCCAGGCCAGCTGGGGCTACAGAGAGACCCTGTCTCAAAAAAGACCAAAAAATTTTCAGAAAATAAAGTACATACTTCCAACATATAATAGCACAAAATATACATTTCCATTCCAAAAGAAAGTAATGGGGGCATAGTGAGAAAAACACAAGACCAAATCAAAACCCCCCAGGGCCAGTATCAAATCCTGTAGTTCCATGTGTAGTATTATATGACTTTAGTTTCAAGGGACATAGATGGTTCATCCCCCCCAGCTTTGCTGTCTGCAGCATATAGCTCTCCTTTAGGCTGGTTCCACTCCTTGAATGCAGCTCTCCTTAGCATATGTCATGGCTCTGGCACTATGCCTGCAACCTGGGCTTCACTGTCACAGATGCATGCAATGGCTTCTCATAGCCTTCTTGCAGAGATTCCCACATTGCTTGGCCTCATAACTCTCTGAAACCACATAGAAAGAATCCAGGACCTCCCCACTCTTGCATTTTTTCATGTCTAAAGCAGGTATAACATGGAGGACACTGCCAAGTTTTCCTGTCGGCTTGGGATGGACCCTCAGCCTCTTCAACCACATTACCAGTAGCTTTTGTATATTGAAACAATTGGTTTTAGGAAAAAATAGCCCCTTATGCTTTCTTCAGCTTGGTTCATGTGTGCTTACCCTGAAGGCACTCTTCCTATAATTCCAGTGCAGAGCAGGTGGCCTCTCCTTAATGGTATTAATTTATGGTACTCTTTAACAATTATAGTCTCTCAGCACATACCTTGGCTATAGGATTAAGTTTTCTAGTGCCCCTTTTCTTTCCAATTTGTATATTTTATATTTCTTTTTTGACTCACTTGTTCTTTGCATAAGAATTATCAGTAATAGTAATGCTACAGAGTCAACATTTTGCTATCTTGAAATTTCTTCCATCAAAGAAATTAGTTCATAATTTTTAAATTCAGTCTCATGTAAATCTGGTATAAAACATCAAGATTATGAAAATATCATGCAAATGGCCTCTAACACAGTTGCTAATATTGTTCCCTCTGAAACCTCATGAGCCAGGTCTCCACAGTCTTCATTATTTTCAGCATTACTGTCTTCCATGCTCCAACTAGAATGGCCCTTTAAGCTGTGTTTATAGCATTCAACCACTTTTCTAGTCCAAAGTTTCAGTGTCTTCCATATCCCTCCAAAGAATATGATCAGAGTCTTCATAGCAACAACCCCATGTCTCCTGTTACCAACTTCTGTATTAATTACTCTTTGTTGCTGTGATAAAACATCATGATCAAAAGCAACTTACAGAAGAAAGAATTTGGCTTACAGTTTCAGAGAGATAGTCCATACAGCAGGACATGGCAGTAGGCAGCATGGCAGCGGGAAGCTGAGAGAGCACATCTCCAATGGTAAACAAAGAGAGTGAACTTGTAGTGGGGCAAGGCTATAAACTCTCAGAACCCACCTCCAGGGACATACTTCCTCTAGCAAGGCTCTACCTACTAAAAGTTCCATAACTTCTCAAATAGTACCACCAATTAGGGGCCGAATGTTCAAATATGTGAGCCCATGGGGACATTTCTCATTTAATCCACCACACTGTCCTTATATTCTAAACACTGTATTTGCGTAGAATTTACATTGTACTAAGCATATAAATAATCTTGTATATTTCAAATATATGAGAATGTGTATGTAAGTCTTATGAAAATGCTACACCATTTTACATAAAGGAATAGAACATCTGAGGATTCTGGTATCCAGTGGGAATCTTAGAACCATCCCTTGTAGATGTTAAATGGTGATTGTATATGGTTTGGGGTAAGAACTGAGATTTTTCATATAAATATCCAATTGTTTAAAGACTATTTATTGAAGAGACTTCCTATTTATTCCCCATGGGAGTGCTCTTCTGCTTTTGTTGACAATTCAATGTTCATATGAGTGAGGTTTTATATCTGAGCCGTGTCTTCTATTCCGTAGGTCTGTCTATATCTTTATTTCTATACTTCCTGATCTTATATTGTAGCTACTGCTGAGGAAGTTGTGCAACATAAAGTTTCCACTTTGCTCTCTTTCAATATTGCTTTGGATATTTTAGGCCCTTTCTACTTCTATACATATTTTAGATTAACTTGGCAATTTCTAGAAAAGGGAAAAAATAAATCCTGCTTGGGTTATATAAATGACTCATCTTTGAAGCTTTCAAAACTCATGCTCCAAATTTTCAGCCATGTATTTAATAACTAGTGAAGCTTGGACCTACAGGAAATCATGGGATTTGCCTAAGGCCATAAATTATGTTGGAGCCACAGTGGTTTCAGGAATCCCAACTCCTAGTTCTGTTTACTGGACTTAGCATAGTACCTTGTCCAAAAAATACTCAACATCTCATATGTGGAGCAATACCCATGGGGACAAAGGACTGCAGCTGACAAATACCCCCATCAGAGCTATCCTCTCTACCCACTGAATGGTTTTCCTACAGGAAAAAATGTTATTAGTGTTCACATGATAAACCTTCAACTTGTTGCCATAGTAACAATCTTCTTCAGGCATCTCAATTGGCCTCTTTCTTGAAATAGCTTTACTTTCAAATTTCCTAATCTTTAGAAGCACAGCCTGGTTGCTCACTCTGGAGTCCACTGGAAGAAGCTGGTACAAGATACCACAGGGATCCTGCTTCAGGCTTCACACATGAAGGAACCTTGTTTGGAGAGCAGCATTTTGGGACATTTCAAGGGGCTATTGATAGCAGGGATTCGCTTCTCAGAACTTCCTGTCTGTGGACTTGGTGCTGGTATGCACTGGTTCAAACTCATACTTCTTGCTGGTAGACCCCTTTCTGTCTATTAAGTAGTTATGTCTTATTAAAGCCAAGTTGTCACATGAGAGACATGGAAATCTTAGATTTATTGACATTCCTGTCTTGTGATTCCCTAAAGAGGGCAGAACATGTAAAATTTCCAAAACATCCTTGTCCATATAACTGGTCTAATGGAGTGTTTTATTTGCGTCCTCTTTCTGGAGCCTCTCCATCACTGAGTGACAAATGGTAACTTTTTTTTTGTATGGACCTACGTGGTAGATGGAGAGAACTGACGCCCTGGCATTGTCTGCTGACCTCTCCATGCGCACTGCGGCATGCACGCCATCCCTCCCCAATGAAGGCATAAATGCAAAAAGAAAAGGACATTCAACAAAGAGACAAAGATGTTGGGAAAAATGCCTCAATACTAGCTGGAACCAAAACCAGGTCAGGATGAATGGAAGACGCTCCTATCCTAAGGACCTATGGATGGGGCAGAGTCTCTGTCAGTGGAGAACTAGGTTGGAGAGACCTTATGACTGACCCTAGAGTTCACTTCTCATATCATGTGCTCTAATGGCTAGATTTTTATTTTGTGCCCCTTTCTAAAATTTGTTCTGAGACCCTGAACGTTCCCATCACTGAATTTTTTTTTTCCACATAAATTTATTTATTTATTTTTAACAAATCTAGACCCATGTTCCCGCTCATTCCCCCACCCCACCAGGGCTCCTGCATTCTGCCAAACATGCTTTCCATCTCTTAGTCTTTCTCAATATTTTCCATGGGGAAGTTGACTGTTTTGAGCAGAAGTTCACTGTTTCAGTCAGTTCTTT